>VMBQ01005167.1:62313-82224 GCA_007657795.1 Dreissena rostriformis
GCTTAGGCCTGGGATCACGAAACTTCATAGGGACATTGGTCATGACCGGCAGATGACCCCTATTGATTTTCAGGTCACTAGGTCAAAGGTCAAGGTCACAGTGACCTGAAGCAGTAAAATGGTTTCCGGATGATAACTCAAGAACGCTTAGGCCTGAGATCACTAAACTTCATAGGGACATTGGTCATGACCGGCAGATGACCCCTATTGATTTTCAGGTCACTTAATCAAAGGTCAAGGTCACAGCGACCTGAAGCAGTATACAATGTAATGGTTTCCAGATGATAACTCAAGAACGCATAGGCCTGGGTCACGAAACTTCATAGGGACATTGGTTATGCATGATGATGACCGGCAGATACCCCCCTATTGATTTTCAGGTCACTAGGTCAAAAGTCAAGGTCACACAATGGCCACTACAACTGACAGCCCATTTGGGGGGCATGCATGTTTTACAAACACCCCTTGTTTTCTCTTTTTTTTGCCCTTACCCTGTGAATTACCAATTACAGAATACCTTGTGGTTGTGTAGGTGTGACCCATGGAGCATCTATCTGGGAAACCTGGAATTCATGCATTTGCGTAAAGTGTCATTCCAGATTAGCCTGTGTAGTCTGCACAGGCTTATCAGGGACGGCACTTGCCACCTTAACTGGATTTTCTGTAAGAAGAGACCTAATTCCTTTAAAGGAATAATTCCATACAAGCGGAAAGTGTTTCTTTGATTTTCCCAGAACGAGGCTAAATATAAGTAAGCCATTTAGAGGGTTTTGAAATATTGACAAAAATAAACAGATTTAAAAAAACTGAGAACTTGTTTGAGCTGATGAGTAGAAACATATTATTTTCAGCTTGATGAAATAAATCTTAACAGATTCTTCAAATGTCAACGATATCTAAAACAAAATGTCATTATATCTGATCAATGTTCTTTGAATGTCATGTTTATTATTTATCTAAAATAATTAAAATCATTCGAGAATGCAGCCAATTTTATGTTTTATTTGCCGTGAAAGAAAATTATGGTTTGATTTTAGTAACTGTAAAAGCTTGTACATACTCTGTGAAATTCACATATAATTCTGATTGTGTTTTTGGATAATTTCTTTGATTAATGTTATTATCGCATACATACTACCGGTATGTGTGCTATCTATTAAGCCTGAATTATAAATGCACTGGTTAGATTGCTGCCAGTTTCCATTAATATTGTGTGGCTTGAATAATCGGACTCTGTCCCTTTAGGGGCTCTCATTTTTCCTGCAAACTGTTTTGGGATTTTATCTGTTGAAATCTCATCGTCCGATCGATTATTATTGATAAGTTTCTCTAAGCAACATTGGTTTTGCATTTGGATTGTATTGCACATTACTCATTGTGTTTTTCATGGCACTTAATGGACAGTTATTACTGTATGAATAATAAATTCAGGAATGTCCATGATATTTATTCATTTTACAGAACAGTCCCGCTTTTAGGATGTTTGTCCTGCCATCATGATATGAGACTTTATGTCTATGAGACTTTATGTCTATGAGACTTTATGTCTATGAGACTTTATGTCATGACATGCTTGTTTTATAAGTTTACCATAATAGTTTCAATTCAAGCGCCTATTGGCCAAAACTTACCATCACTAATCCATTTATTACCGGCTTATAACGAAACTTGCAAGGCAAGTGTTGTTGACACCTTTTCAGCAATTAAGATCTATTGATTTTGTCATGCTCTCAGGCTAAGGTTCACTTTGTTAAATTGCTGCCAATTATTGTAATTGTTACTTGGCTTCTAAAAAAGCCAATTGCATTTGTTTATTATGGCCCAAAGATACAAATATCCAGTGTTTTATACCCACGGAGATTAAGATTTGCACATGCAAATCTGCGAAACAAAATGCATTTGATAATTCACAGAAATTTATTTTCCCATTTGCCCCATTTTTAGAAAATATTTTGTAAATGTTGCATTGAATCTTAATTTAAATCATTTTGTTGATTGGGCGTTATTATTAAATAATAACAGTGTCCAATGAGCGCACATTGGGTTATGTGTTGACCCATGTTACTCACGTCTTGATTGGACATCGGGTTATGTGTTGACGCATGTTATACCCATGTCTCGATTGGACGTCAGTGACATCAAATATTAAAATAAAAACATATTATCCCATAAATCACTTAACTGTATATTACTTCCAATAAATGGAAAATGTTTGCTTTTATAAAATTCTGAATTATATTTATTGTCAACGTTTAAAGAATTTTAATTTACAAATGCAAGTGGTTTGTGTTTAGCATGCATTGCATACTGAAATGAAAGATCGTTTTCGATAACCAGCAAAAATTGTCAAGGTCAATAGTCAATTTTCCGACAATTTTCTCGAAATGTCCCAATTTTGGCCAGACAAATTATGGAATGAACGCTTTTAATATAGTTATTCAGTAGTGTATTCATAATGAAACTGAAGCATAAATAAATGATGGACGTTCAAAACTGAATTTGCCAAAGAATATCATTTATTTGAACCTTATCTAGAAGAAAAACTTAACAAGTCCACTTGCTTCCATTTCCAATTTTTTGTCTCTACCATCTTTCAATACAAAAATCTGTTTTCCATGGGAATTGAACCTGCCTTTTCAACAGTACAAGTCTTTGATCATTTTTGACATTCTTTGTATGAAACTTCAGTTGTTCATGCCATATATCAATTATTATTGATTCCGGGATGTAAACCAAACCAAGAATATTCTAGTCCCATTTGTACAACCTCTTATTTCTACTTTCCCAGTCCATAAATGAACATTATTTTTCACTGAGATTTATTTACTTTGATCACACAATTTGTCCATTAGTCCTGATGGCAGATTCTAGATTGTAAAGCAAATATTTGTTGTTAGGGAAAGCAAGGATTAACTCTTTCAGTGCTGGAACCGAATTTTGAAGGCCTTTGCAAACAGTTTGGATCCAGATGAGACGCCACAGAACGTGGCGTCTCATCAGGATCCAAACTGTTCGCTATTCTGATAGTATTTTCTGAAAAAAAAAATGAAGAGAATGCCTTTTTTAGAAATTCAGCAGACGACATTTTAGCAGAAGACAAATTTCCCAGCATGCAAAGGATTAATTCTTGTGTGTAAAGTGTTGTCTGTTTTCCCAGAGTGCGGCTCATATTTATTTTATATTCCCAGGCATTCAGTCTTAACCCTTTGCATGCTGGGAAATTTGTCATCTGCTAAAATGTTGACTGCTGAATTTCTAAAATCAACATTTTCTTCACTTTTTTTCAAAGACCACTATCAGAATAGCAAACAGTTTGGATCCTGATGAGACGCCACGTTCTGTGGCGTCTCATCTGGATCCAAACTGTTTGCAAAGGCCTTCAAAATCAGGTTCCAGCGCTCAAAGGGTTATAGTTGTTGTTTGGAACTCAGTGAAAACTGCTTTAATTGGTACTGATATTTAAATGTAGTTTAAATAAAAACTACAGCAACACTTTGGGCTATGCATTGTCCTTTAAACAAACAAAAACTCAAATATCTTGGTTAATATAGAAAAAAAACATTTGACAAAAGTTCATTACTTTGAAATGTTGTTTGTACCTTGGAATTATTTCACTTCTGAATAAGATCTTTTTGACGTGCATTTCATCATGATCAGGCCAATGTTGTTGTCAGGAAATGAATAAGAATTAATGCTATTAGGAATTGTAGAGAACAGAATTGTTGAAGACATGTCTGTCTCTTAGCTCTGCAATTTGTTTATATTTGGTTTAAGTTTTCTCTTAGAATGCTCTCAATGATGTGAAATGGATGTAGGAAATACTGGAAATGTCAATTATTCGTAATTGTCCATTTGCTATCCTTTTGGAAACATTGATTTTAACAGACCAGTTACTGTATAATCAGAAATTCAGAGTAGTTGTGGTGAATTGAACCCGTGTGCAGAGTTTTTACTGGAATATAGAGTAGTTCTTTTTGGATCCCTGCCTTCATCCATGCTTTATATACCATTTTCAATCGCCCACTTTTTTGCATTACTGCATGGTATTAAAATAGACCAGCCATTTGCCTGCATTGACATTTGTTTAGTTATGTCTTCAATAACAATATGCCATATATTTGAAATGAATAAAATAACACCTTACATTGTCGGGCACTTTAAAGCAATTTGAATCTGAGCCTGAGTTATGCATTATAAATGTTATGATACCCATTTGCCATTTTACCATCCAGATCTTATTCATCTATTTGAAGGGTTATTTTTTTAATGTGAAAGATAATTAAATGCTTGAAAAGTTATGTAAGGCGATCATTATAATGAATTCAAAACAGGAATATACAGTTGTCTACATCTGAAGAATTGCAATTGAATGTGTTATTGGTTTCCATGGCAACCCAGCAATATTTCCGTCTTGCAATCCATGGAAAGAAGAATGTTTCCTGAAGGCTAGATGGACTTCCTTTGTATGTTTTTTATCTGGTATATGGAAGCTGCTATTCCCATATTTCTTAGAATAATTTTGTTTGGTGTACACTGCAACTCCATTATATCGCGGTTCTGTGTATCCACGGATTGGGATCATGATATTACTTGTCAGGTCATTCATGCATACAGTTGTATGCATTAATATATTGGCAATCTCAAAACACATGGTTTTGACCTTTGCTGCTTTCAATAAATGCTTTGGTTGACCTTTAAACCTTAAAGGAAGCAAATATTTTAGGTTGCATGGAATATTTTTGTTAAGCTTCGTACAGCCTTTTGTCTTTTTATGGGTCCAATGTGTCAATTTAGTATGTCATATGTCACTTGCTCCAAATGAAGTCTTCCTGTGACCTTTTGACCTTTTATGTGGCCAATGAGTTATGGGGCTGGTCATATATTATTTGCTTGTTATGAAGTCTTCCTGTGACATTTTGACCTTTGATGGGGCCTATGAATTCTAGTTCAGGTCATATGTCTCTTGCTGGTAATAAAGTCTTCATGTCACCTTTTGGCCCTTTAAGGCGCCAATGGAAAAAGGTCACTCCCACCCTTTCAGAGCCTCTGTTACAATGATTTTAAAGAAACTTTTAGGTTGCATGCATTTTGTAAATCTATCGTCATTCACCTTGCAATACTCACACAATTTTATCTGGACCGCAACATGGACAACAGATACAAATTAGTGTGTGTTAACCCTTGAGAAAAGGTAATGAGGCATTGTAGTAGAAGAATTCAATATTTTGGTTTTGATGGACTGTGGCTGTCATTTGGAGTTATTGCTGCTATCAAGTCCCCAGGCTTCTTGAAATAAATGGCAGACACCCCCATAAGGTAGTGTGAAAACCTCCACGGATTACAGATGGCATTGCTTGGCTATAATTATTTGCAGGAAAATCCTCTAAATAAAGCTTGTGTTTTCTGGAAGGGAATGTTTCAGTTTTTGATTTATCGCTTGGTTTGCATTTCCTGGGAAAGTTTTCATGTTAAACTGGTGTTTATTCTAAAATGCTTTGGAACATGATAGGATGGAGAGGAGATTCTGTTAAATGTCACCGTCAGATAGTTTCATATCATGCAATAAGTTACTGAGCCATTTTTGTGGATTTCTGATTCATGTGCAGTGAACAACTTTTCTAATTGGTCAATAAATAAATTTAGTGAAAAATAAAATGCATAAGAGTAAGACCACAGCAAACAAATTGTGGAATTATTTCAGATTTGAAGAAGCTCTGATTTTCATTCTGATCATGCCAATTTGAAATCAGGTAATGAATTAGAATTACTGCTCTGAGAAATAATGTAGCGTACAGAATTGTTGCTGACATATCCATCTGCTAGCTCTGCAATTTGTTTATATTTGGTTTAAGTTTTCGCTGAGAATGCTGGTAATGATGTTAAATGGATGTAGAAAATACTGGTAATGTCAATAATTCGTAATTGTCCATTTGTTATCCTTTCGGAAACATTGATTTTAACAGACAAGTAATGGACAATCAGAAATTTAGAGTAGTTCTGGTGTATTTAATGAAATTTAGAGTTGTGGTTTTTGCATGCCCTTCCAGCACCAAAGCTTTATAAATACCATTTTCAAAGTACACATTTTCTTTTGCAATACAATTGGACGGTATTTTAAAAGTAGACCAGGCATTCACCTGCATTGGCATTTGCTTAGTCATGTCTACAATAACCAGAATAATAATAACAACATGCAATTCATTTGAAATAAATATCAAAACAAATGCCATTATCAGTCATTTTGAAAGCAATTTGATTCTGAGCCTGAGTTGTGCATTATAAATGTTATGAAACCCATTTGCCATTTTACCATCCAGATCTTATTTATCAATTCCTTGAAGGGTTATTTTTGTAATGTGACAGATGATTCAGATCTAAAAAGGCTACATGAGTCATTATTAGGAATTGAGAAACAGGAATATTCAGGAATATACAGTTGTTTTTATATGAAGAATTGCAATTGAATGTGTTGGTTTCCATAGCAACATAGTATTATTTCCGTGTAAGGATGCATTCGAAGAAGAATGTTTCCTGAGGACTAGAGAATGGACTTCCTTGATATGTATTTATCTGGTTAATGGGGGCTGCTATTCACATATATTTGTATTTCTTAGAATATTTGTATTCAGTGTATTATTCATTTTACATCAACAAACAAGACAAGTTCCCTTGCTATTTGTCAATAATAACTTGGATGCCAACAATTGTGTGTTATGGGTGCACGTGTGTCTGATAATTATTTATTCACTTTGCATGGTTCCTAAGAAATTGTATTGTACTTTCTTGAGATGGTTACTGTAGCTTAATGCCAAATGACTTTAGTTGCTTGTCAGAAACAATTGGCATCTTGCAAATATACTTTCATGCTGTTTTTACCTTTTATTGCTTCTAGTACTCTAGTGAATTTCAGAGGAAACATGCTGTTGCAACATGGTTGTGACCTTTGCTGCTTTCGATAAATGCTTTGGTTGACCTTTTGATATTAACGGAAGCAAATATTTTAGGTTGCATGGAATATTTTGTGTTATGCTTCCTTCAGCCTTTTGTTTTTTTTATGGGTGAAATGTGTAAATTTAGTATGTTATATGTCACTTGCTTGAAATGAAGTCTAACTGATTGACCTTGTGACCTTTATTGAGGCCAATGAATTATGGGGCTAGTCATATGTCATTTGCTTATAATGAAGTCTTCTTTTGACCTTTTTTTTAATTCTTTTTGGGGCCTATTAAATATGATGCTTGTCATATGTCTTTTGCTGGTAATAAAGTCTAGTCACCTTTTTACCCTTTAAGGAGATAATGCCATTAATAGGAGATGGAAAAGGTTACTCCTGACCTTTCAGAGCCTCTGTTCAACGATTAAAAAGAATCTTTAAGGTTGCATGTATTTTGTTAATGAATTGACAGTCACCTTGCAATACTCACACTATTTTGTCTGGACAGCAACATTGACAACAGATACAAATAACTGTGTGTTGCCATTGAGATATAGAAATGAGGCATTGTAGAAGAATCCAATATTTGCGTTTTGATTGACTGTGGTCGTCATTTAGAGTTATTGCTGATATCCAGTCCCCAGGCTTCATGGAATAAATGGAAGACACTCCATAAGGTTACATGGTGTGAAGCCTCCATGGGTTACAGATGGCATTGCTGGGCATTAATATTGGCAGGAAAATCCTATAAATGGAGCTTGTGCTTTCTGGAAGGGAATGTTTCAGTTTTTGATTTATCACTTGGTTTGCGTTTGCTGGGAAAGTTTTCATGTTAAAGCTGGTATTAATTTTAAATGATATGGAACATGATAGTAGGGAACGGAGATTGTGTTAAATGTCAAAGTCAAATAGCTTTTTTATTGTATCATGCAATAATTATAGTGCCATTTTGTGGTTTTCTAATTCATGTGCACTGAACAACTTTTCTAATTTGTCACTAGATAAAGTGAACAATAAAATGCATAAAATCAAAGCCAAAGGGACTCTCCATGAATATTTATCAGAGCAAAATTAATTACCAATTGTTTGAAATAATTTTGATTAAAAAATATCCTACATCACACAAGCTCTTTTGTTGTATTTAGACGAACCCTTGAATTGAAAAGTTGCAAAATACAGAAAATCAGTACTCGGATATCTGAAAGATTAACGTGTAAGTTGCAATTGCAGTCTAACATCAATATCTTATCTGAAATGGCATTTGAAGTACTATTCTTCCACACTGCATACATATGATAGGTTGCAATCATGTCCTAAATGTAACTTATAATACTCCTAAAGACTCTTTTCAAAATACTGCCCTGGATGCTAAATTCCTCATCTTGTTTGTCAAACATCAAAGCTCTTGCATCAAATTTCTTCGCCTTTGCGCATCAAGGATTTTTATTTTTTTTAAGCTTTAAATTGTTAGAATTTCTCACAAGATAGGCTTGACATGCACACGACCCGATGCAAACAAACAGTAGCAGCCCTTGGATGGTGCAATTGAAGGTGTTAATATGAGATGTAATGGCTTTAAAATGAGGAAATTTGTTCCCCAGTTTTGCACATGCACATATATTGTCTAATATTGCTGTCTAGGGTATAAAAACATCTTAGGTATGGAGTATAACATGTGATTAGTGAATCATGCTCTTTTTTTTTGTTGGAGCGCTTTAGACTTAATGTAGTTTTTATACCCCCACAAACAAAGTTTAGGGGTATATAGGAGTGAACTTGTCTGTCGGTCTGTCGGTCGGTCCGTATTAAGTGTCCGCTCTCTAATTCAAGTTGTTTTCATCCGATCTTCACCAAACTTGGTCAGAAGTTGTATCTAGATGATGTCTAGATCAAGTTCGAATATGGGTCATGCTGGGTCAAAAACTAGGTCACGGAGGTCACTTTGTGCGTTTTAAACATTCAGCATGGTGNATATGATAGGTTGCAATCATGTCCTAAATGTAACTTATAATACTCCTTAAGACTCTTTTCAAAATACTGCCCTGGATGCTAAATTCCTCATCTTGTTAGTCAAACATCAAAGCTCTTGCATCAAATTTCTTTGCCTTTGCGCATCAAGGAATTTTTTTTTTTTTAAAGCTTTAAATTGTTAGAATTTCTCACAAGATAGGCTTGACATGCACACGACCCGATGCAAACAAACAATAGCAGCAGTTGGATGGGGCAATTGAAGGTGTTAATATGAGATGTAATGGCTTAAAAATGAGGAAATTTGTTCCCCAGTTTTGCACATGCACATATATTGTCTAATACTGCTGTCTAGGGTATAAAAACATCTTAGGACTGGAGTATAACATGTGATTAGTCATTCATGCTCTTTTTTTTTTGTTGGAGCGCTTTAGACTTAATGTAGTTTTTATACCCCCACAAACGAAGTTTAGGGGGTATATAGGAGTGAACTTGTCTGTCGGTCGGTCCGTATTAAGTGTCCGCTCTCTAATTCAAGTTGTTTTCATCCGATCTTCACCAAACTTGGTCAGAAGTTGTATCTAGATGATGTCTAGATCAAGTTAGAATATGGGTCATGCCGGGTCAAAAACTAGGTCACGGGGTCATTTTGTGCGTTTTAAACATTCAGCATGTTGTCCGCTCTCTAATTCAAGTAATTTTCATCCAATCTTCACCAAACTTGGTCAGAAGTTTTATCTTGATGATCTCTAGGCAAAGTTTGAACATGGGCCATGCCAGACCAAAAAGTAGGTCACAGGGTCAATTAGTGCATTTTTTAACATTCAGCATGGTGTCCGCTCTCTGATTCAAGTAGTTTTCATCCGATTTTCACCAAACTTGGTCGGAAGTTTTATCTAGATGATCTTAAGGCCAAATGCGAACATGGGCCTTGCTGGGTCTAAAACTAGGTCACAGGGTCACTTAGTGCGTTTTAAACGTTGAGCATGGTGTCCGCTCTTAAATTGAAGTAGTTTTCTTCCGATCTTCACCAAACTTGGTCAGCAGTTTTATATAGATGATCTCTAGGCCATGTTCGAACATGGGCCATGCCGGGCCAAAAACTAGGTCACAGGGTCACTTAATGCGTTTTACACATTCAGTATGGTGTCCGCTCTCTATTTCAAGTACTTATCATCCGCTCTTCACCAAACTGGGTCAGAAGTTTTATCTAGATGATCTCTAGGCCATGTTCGACATGGGCCATGCTGGGCCAAAAACTAGGTCACGTGGTCACTTAGTGCGTTTTACACATTCAGCATATTCCCTATTTCAAGTACTTTTCATCCGCTCTTCATGTTGGGGTATTCGTCACGTCTGTGACAAAGCTCTAGTTGTTATTGTCATACCCTGGACTCGATTAAGGACACTACAGGTTTCCATAGCAACCCATGCACATGAATTCAAGCTTTACAAGGCAAGAAGAATGTCTCATGAGTGGTCAGCTGGGCTTTCTTTCTGTATATGTCCTTATCCTGCGCATTACCAAGTACAAAATACCTTGTGGTTGTGTAGGTGTGACCAATTAAGCCTCGTTGTGGGAAAACTGGGCTTAATGCATGTGCATGAAGTGTCGTCTCAGATTAGCCTGTGCAGTCCACACAGGCTTGTCTGGGAGGACACGTACATTCCGACTAAACTGGATTTTCACTAAAAAGAGACTTCCTTTAAGCGGAAATCTCCATTAAAGCGAAAAGTGTCATCCCTGATTTGCCAAGAACAAGGCTAAATGGTAAGCCATTTAGAGGGTTTTGAAATATTGACAAAAAATAATCAGAATAAAAAAACTGAGAACTTGTTTGAGCTGATGAGTAGAAACATATCATTTTCAGCTTGATCAAATAAATCTAAACAGATTCTTCAAATGTCATTGATATCTAAACTAAACTGTATTTATATCTGATCGTTATTCATCATCATAAGAGAATGCAGCCAATTTTATGTGTTACCCTATTTTACCACGTATACCGCGCACCCACGTATAATGCGCACCCGATTTTTTAAAGACAAAATGGAGAAAAAAAAGACTTTAAGACCAAATAAGCTAGCAAATCGACCGAAAATGGCCGCCTTTTTAATATTGCGCAATCAATAATCCGGGTCATTGGAAAGCTTAATTTTGTTGTCAACAATAGGAAGCATCATTATGATACGGAGCATGGGTTATATAGCACTATATTTTGTAATTTTCTAGCAACAAATTAACAGTCCTCGTGCATTTCATGTAAAACATGCGAAAATAAGAAATCATGTACATCATGTAATTCTTCCTCGAGGAAAGCCTGGGATTTTAATGTGAATGATGAATTAAAAACGTCTTAAAGACGATAGCAAATTAATGTTTAATAAAACACTGTTGAAAGTTCAATATTTATTCACACTGAGGTGCAATTGCATATTTTCACGTTCTCAAATGTAAATTAGTGTCTCAAATGCCAATAAGCGTCTCAACAAGTTGTGGCACAAATTGCCCAATAAAAGCTGTCAATTACAAATTAAAAAAGACCCTGTTCGCACCTACCAATACCCGCGAAAAAGACTTCGTTCACACCTACCTTAACCTGCTCTCCGCTTTGATGACAACATACCTGATCGAAAGTCGTCAATGAAAAAGTGTAAAAACACAAACAAAGACATTATTTCACATTTTATTCAAACATTTAAATTTTTGTCAAAACTGTTGCTACCCCGTTCTTACCTACCCTTTGCACGATATTTGCTGTTTCGACAACGGCCCCTTCACTCTACAAGATTATAGGGTGTAGTTTTCACACAAAAAAAATGGCGGCTATTTCGCTCATTTACGTTTAGGAAATGATTTTTTCACAATTTTTCAACCAGTATTGCTTCGTACCAATGTATAATGCACACCAACTTTTTGATGGGAAACTTTGAGGTAAAAAATTCGGGGTATAAATGGTAAAATACGGTATTTGCAGCGAATCAAAAAATTAAGGTAAATAATATTGAAAGTTGCATATATGTGATTGATTCTAGTAACTGTAAAAGCATGAACATAGTCTATGAAATTAACACATAATTCTTATTGTGTTTTTGGATAATTTCTTTGATTAATGTTCTCATGTCATATATGCTATATGTGCTATCCAGAATAATGCACTGGTTAGATTACTGCCAGTTTCCATGACTATTGTGTGGCTTGAATAATCAGACTGTGTCTCTCTAGGGGCTCTCATTTTCCCTGCAAAATGTTTTGTGAATTTATTTTTATGCCCCCGAAGGTGGGCATATAATGATTGCACTGTCCCTCTGTCCATCTGTCTGAAATTCTGTCACACTTTGTGTTTAGGTTTTGCGTTTAGGATTCATTTTTTTTTTTTTTTTAAANCATTGTGTTTTTTTATACCCCACCAAAGGCGTAGGGATATAGCATTGGCATTGTCGGTCTGTCTGTCTGTCTATCCTTCTGTCACAAAACTTTTCAGGGCTATTTATCAGGAACTATATAAGATATTAACATGAAACTTCATGGGTGTATTGATATCAATGAGGAGAAGTGCCATGCTTAAGAACCATAACCCTTCACTTTCTTAAATAAGAGTTATTGCCCTTTGTTGTTTTTGTATGATGTAACTTTTCAGGCAATAACATCTAGGTCAAGTTTGATAATCGGCCAAATTGACCCAGGCACTCCTGAGTTACGGCCCTTGAATCATCGCAAAATTGTTTTTTGTTTCTCGTTTCTGCTCAATAACTCGAGCAAATGTCATAGGATCTTCGCCACACTTCATGAAAATGTGTAAGGCAATAACATCTAGGTCAAGTTTGATTATCGGCCAAATTGACCCAGACACTCCTGAGTTACGACCCTTGAATCATCGAAAAATTGCGTTTTTTCTCGTTTCCGCTCAATAACTCTAGCAATTGTCATTGTATCTTCACAATACTCATGAAAATGTTAAAGGCAATAACATCTAGGTCAAGTTTGATAATCAGCCAAATTGACCCAGACACTTCTGAGTTACGGCCCTTGAATCATCGAAAAATTGTGTTTTTTCTCATTTCCGCTCAATAACTCGAGCATTAATGTCATAGGATCTTCGCCACACTTCATGAATATGTTAAGGTCATAAGATCTAGGTCAAGTTCGATAATCAGCCATATTGACCAAGACACTCCTGAGTTACGGTACTTGAATCATTGAAAAAAAAATATATATTCTCGTTTCCGCTCAATAACTCAAGCAATTGTCGTTGGATCTTCACCAAACTTCATAAAAATGTGTAAGGCAATAAAATCAAATAGGTGTGTGAGTCTACCTTACATGACTTACGGATCAAGTTCAAGTTTTGATTGATTTTTTACCAAGTTACTGGCCTTGGACTTAACATTTTTCTCTTAAAGAACACTTTTCCTGACTTTTTTCCTAAACGCTTGCAGATATGGACCTGATTTTTGGTGTATTAGTTTACCTACATGACTTTCAGGTTTGAGTTTCGTTCGGGTCCATTGATTTTTGACAAAGTAGAGTGCCTTGAACTAAGGATTTGTCTCTAAAAGAACACTTTTCATGAATTGTTTTATAACAAATTTACATGATGACTGTCTACTCAACTTTCATTTTTGTTTAGTGGCATTTACCGGGGGAATTTGTGTACTATGGACACATTTCTTGTTGTATGATGTAACTTTTCAGGGCTGTATCTCAGATACGCCACAAGATTTCAACATGAAACTTCATTGATGTATAGATATCAATGACGAGAATTGCAATGCATAAAAACAATTACCCTACCCCTAATTACATATTTTTTTAAGATAATACCATATATCAATGGATTTGCACCCATCCATTAGCAAAATTTATTTGGCGGGTAATATCAATTCAGCAAATTTGTTTGTTTTATGGCAATTGGACAGTTATTACTGTATGAATAATAAATTCAGCAATGCATGTCCATGATGGTTATTCATTTTAATGATACATGCCATATGTCCCGATTTTCGTGGAACAGTCCCGTTTTTTGGATGTTTGTCTTGCCGTCCTCATATTAGACTTTATGTATATGAGACTTTATGTCATGACATACTATGTCTTGTTCTATAAGTTTACCATAAAAGTTGCAATTCAAGTACCTATTGGCCAAAACTTACCATCACTTATCCATTTATTGCCTGCTAATAACGTAACTTTCAAGGCCATCACTAATCCATTTATTGCCTGCTTAATAACGAAACTTGCACCGCAAGTGTTGTTGACACCTTTTCAGCAATTAAGATCTATTGATTTTGTTCATGCTCTTGTGAGCTTAGGGGTTAACTTTGTTAAATTGCTGTCAATTATTGTAATTGTTACTTGGCTTCTGAAAAAGCCAATTACATTTGTGTTTTATGGCCCAAAGTAACTTATATTCAGTGTATTTATACCAACAGAGGTTAAGATTGACACATGCAAATCTGTGTTCACTTTTTGCCCCATTTTTCAGATAATAGTTTGTACATGTTTCATTCAATCTAAATTTAAATCCTTTTTTAAATTGGACGTTTTATTTAAATAAGAACAGTGTTGAATTAGCGAACATTTGGTTATGTTTTTACGCTTGTTATACCCATGTCTCGAATGAACGTCAGTTACATCAAATATTTAAATAGAAACATTATCCCATAATTCATTTAACTGTAAAATACTTCCAAAAAATGGAACATTAAAGTTTTTATAAAATTCTTAATTATGTTTATTGTCAACATTTTAAGAATTTGAATTAACAAACACAAGTGGTTCGTGTTAAGCATGCATTGCATTCTGAAATGAAAGATCGTTTTCAGTATCCAGCCACAATGGTCAAAGTCAATAGTCAATTTCCTGACAATTTTCGCGAAATGGCCAGACAAATTATGGAATGAATGCTTTTAATTTAGTTATTGAATAGTTTATTCAAAATGAAACCGAAGCATGAATAAATGATGGATGTACAAAACTAAATTTTCCAAAGAATATCAAATATCAGAACCTTATCCAGTAGAAAAACTTAACAAGTCCATAAGTTTCCATTTCCTATGTTAATTTCTCCAGCATCTTTCAATACAAAAATCTGTTTCCATGGGAATTGAACTTGGCATCTTCAACAGAACAAATCTTTTATCATTCTTGACATTCTTTATATGGAACTTCAGTTGTTCATGCCGTATATCAATTATTATTGATTCAGAGATGTAAACCAAACCAAGATTATGCTAGTCCCTCGTGTACAACATCTTATTTCTACTTTCTCAGTCAATAAATGACATGAATTGTTCTAAGATTTATTTACTTCGATCACACAATTGTTCCATAAGTACGGATGGCAGATTCTAGATTGTAATGCAAATATTTGTTTGTTGTAAGAAAAAGCAAGATTAACCCTTTGCATGCTGGGAAATTTGTCGTCTGCTAAAATGTCGTCTGCTGAATTTCTAAAATTAGCATTTTCTTCAAAAAAAATTCTAAGACCACTATCAGAATAGCAAACAGTTTGGATCCTGATGAGACGCCACGTTCTGTGGCGTCTCATCTGTCTCCAAACTGTTTGCAAAGGCCTTCAAAATCCGGTTCCAGCGCTCAAAGGGTTCAATTCATGTGCTTACAGTGTTTCCGTTTTCTGAGAGTGCGGCTCATATTTATTCAGTTGAATAGTGGTTGTTTGGAACTCAGAGTAAACAGAATTTTGACTGATATTTAAATGAGGTACAAAGAAAAATGACAGCAACCCTTGGGGTAATGCATTGTCGTTCAAACCAACAAACCTTAAATCTCTTGGTCAATATAGAAAAAATCATGTGACAAAAGTACATTACTTTTAAATTTTGTTTGTATCTTGGAATTATTTCAGTTCTGAATAAGCTCTTGTGTGCATTTTATCATTAACGCGCCAATTTGCAATCAGGAAATGAACTAGAATTTAACTGCTATGATGAATTGTAGTGTACAGAATTGTTGCTGACATATTAGCTGGCTCTGCAATTTGTTTATATTTGGTTTAAGTTTTCCCTGAGAATGCTCTTAATGATGTTGAATGGATGTAGGAAATACTGGATATGTCAATTATTCCAAATTGTCCATTTTCTATCCTTTTGGAAACATTGATTTTCACAGAAAAGTAATGTACAATAAGAAATTCAGAGTATTTGTGTTGTTTTGTTTCTCTGTAAAGATTTTTTATTGGCAATTGAGAGTAATTCTTTCTGCAATCCCTGCCTTCACCAAAGCTTTATATACCATTTTCAAAGTGTGCATTTTCTTTTGCACTTAATTATAAATATATAATATTGCATGGTATTTAAAAAGTAGACGAGTGGTTGATCTCTGTTGACATTTGCTAATTGTTTCTTCTTCATTAAACAGAAAAATAATAATTTGAGCATGCCATACATTTAAAATAAATATCATAACAAATGACATTAGCTGACACTTGAGAGCAATTTATATCTGAGCCTTATTTATGTATTAGAAATTTTATGATACCATTTGCAATTTTACCATCCAGATATTATTAATCGATTCTATGAAGGGTTATTTTTTTAATGTGACAGATCTTAAAAGGCTACAGGAGTCATTATAAGGAATTCAAAAACAGGAATATAGGGGAATAAACAATTGTCTATGTCTGAAGAATTGCAATTGAATGTGTTATTGGTTTCCATGGCAACCCAGCAACATTTCCGTCTTGCAATCCATGGAAAGAAGAATGTTTCCTGAAGGCTAGATGGACTTCCTTTGTATGTTTTTTATCTTTTAAATGGAAGCTGCTTTTCACATATTTTTTAATTTCTTAGAATAATTTTGTTCAGTATATAGACAAACAAGACAAGTTCCAGTGCTATTTTTCAATAATAACTCGGATGCCAACAATTGATTTTTATGGGTGCATATGTGTCTGATAATTATTTATTCACTTAGCATGGTTACTTTGAAATGGTAAAGTACTTGCTTAACATGGTAAATGTAACTTAATGCCAAATGACTTTAGTTGCTTGTCAGAAACAATTGGCATCTTTTAAATATACTTTCATGCTGTTTTTACCTTTTATTGCTTCTAGTACTCTAGTGAATTTCTAGTGCTGTTGCAACATGGTTGTGACCTTTGCTGCTTTCGATAAATGCTTTGGTTGACCTTTTGACCTTAAAGAAAGCGAATATTTTATGTTGCATGGAATATTTTTGTTATGCTTCCTAGAGCCATTTGTCTTTTAATGGGTGAAATGTGTGAATTTAGTATTTCATATGTATTTTGCTTGAAATGAAGTCTTTCTGCAACCTTTTGACCTTTTATGAGGCCAATGAAATATGGTGCAGGTTTTAGTCCTTTGCTCATAATGAAGTCTTCTTGTCACCTTTTGATCTGTTATTGGGCCAAGGAAATATGGTGCAGGTCATATGTCACTTGAGGGTATTAAAGACTTCCTGATGGAAAAGGTAACTTCTGACAATTTAGATTCCCTGTTCAACAATTTAAAATAATGTTTTATGTTGCATGTATTTTGTCAATGTACTGACAGTCATCTTGAAATACTCACACAATTTTGTCTGGACAGCAACATTGACAACAGATACAAATTACTGTGCGTTGCCCTTGAGAAATTGTAATGAGGCATTGTAGAAAAAGAATCCAATATTTGCGTGTTGATGGACTGTGGCCGTCATTTGGAGTTATTGCTGCTATCCAGTCCAAAAGGCTCCTTGAAATGAATGGCAGACACCCCATAAGTTGGTGTGAAGCCTCAATGGATTACAGATGGCATAGCTGGGTATAATTATTGGCAGGGATATCCTCTAAATGGAGCTTGTGCTTTCTAGAGGGGAATGTTTCAGTTTTTGATTTATTGCATGGTTTGCATTTGCTGAGAAAGTTTCCATGTAAGGCTGGTGTAAAATTAAAAATGATATGTTACATAATAGGAGGAAAAGGAGATTATGTTAAATGTCACTGTCAGAAAGCTTTGTATCATGCAATAGTTGTAGTGACATTTTTGTGGTTTTCAAATTCATACGTTTTTACTTGTTTTGGGGCCATTATATAATGGTTCTAGTTGTATGTCACTTGCTTGTTATAAAGTCTTCTTAAGACCTTTGATGGGGCCAATAAATTATGGTGCTCGTCATATGTCTCTTGCTTCCTGTCCCTTTTAGAAGCAAAAGCCTTTTATAGGGGATGGGAAAGGTCACTCCTGGTTCTTTCAGAACCTCATTTAAGTATTAAAAAGAATCTTTTATGTTGCATGTATTCTGTAAATTTATCAACAGTCACCTTGAAATACTCACACAACGTTGCCTGGACAGCAACATGGACAACAGATAAAAATTACTGTGCATTGACATTGAGAAATCGTAATGAGGTATTGTAGAAGAAGAATTCAATATTTGTGTTTTGATACAGTGGCCATCATTTGGAGTTATTGCTGCTATCCAGTCCCCAGGCTGCTGGTAATAAAGGGCAGACACTCCATAAGTTGGTGTGAAGCTTCGGTGGATTACAGATGGCATGGCTTGGCTATAATTATTGGCAGGAAAATCCTCTAAATGGAGCTTTTGCTTTCTGGAAGGGAATGTTTCAGTTTTTGATTTATCACTGGGTTTTTCGTTTGCTGAGAAAGTTTTCATGTTAAACTGGTGTTTATTTAAAATACTTTGAGACATGATAGGAGGGGAAAGAGATTATGTTAAATGTCACCGTCAAATAGTTACAGTGTCGTATCATGCAATAATTATTGTGGTTTTTCATTCATATGCACTGAACGACTTTTCTAATTTATCACTTGATAAAGTGAAAAATAAAAAAGCATATAGGCAAAACCTAAGCAACTGGCAATACATATTTATGAAAGCAAAATTCATCACCAATTGTTTGTGGTTATTATGATTAAAAAATATAATACGTTACCCGAGTTCTTTCGTTGCATCAGACGAATATTTGAATTTAAAGGTTGCAAAATATGCAAAATCAGTACTCATATATCTGATTTCTAAATGCTAGTTTACATTCCTTATTATTTTATGTTCAAATTTTATAATATAAATCCCAGGTGCGTACATAATAGTGTACGCCTTTAATGAGCTTTTTACATGCAAAAAATCTAAATAAAAAATTATGGTGTTTAATGAGAATCAAGATAACAGAAAATGTTTGAATAATAGGAGGTAGCCCACTTAATAAGTGTTAATGGTGAAATAGACAGTTGGAACCACTGTCACCACAATAATTATTGGGCTTGCAAATAATACTTTTATCTTTGAAAACATTTATAGGTCTCCAATATTTAACCTGGCAATGACCTTTGTGCATAAATACATTAAAGTAGTGTTGCAAAGAATAAATTATTTTTCTGTACTTGAAACCACTTGCATCAATTCAATTGTTCTTCCCTAAGTATAATGTTATGGTCTCCTTAAACTAGTTCTTGCAAAACATGCAAGAACAAAACTGAATGCAAATAAAGGAATCAATCCAAGTGTAAAATTTATGCTAATGCAGTTCACCCACGTCAGGTCAATATTGAAGGCTATAATACTGAGAGAATAAGTGAGTCTACAATTAGTGAGTTTTTTTCCAGCAAACAAAGTTTTGCTGTGGTATAACAGTATACTATCTTCAGCACATGCTTAGGCAGGGGTTTTCCTGCTATTTAAAAAAAGGCCATTAAATTGATCTGATCCAAAAGCAAACCCATTTTTTTTTATTATTATTTTTTAGAAAGAAAGAAATGTCTTATGATTACTAATTTATACGATTTTTTTCTCCTATCCTAATTTGAATTATTATAAAGAGTTCAATTAAATTTTCCCAAATCAGTGGACTTTCCGCGCGCATTGCATTTTTTCCCAAAATGGCCAGGAAAAAACCTAATGTGTCCATGTTTGTTGATAAAAAAATTCCCAAATTTGCAATCTATTTAAAAAATCCCAACTTGACCAAACTCCTTTTCCCAAAATGGCTAGGAAAATCCATGTAAGACAGACGATGAATGCTAAAATT
>VMBQ01005168.1:9364-70156 GCA_007657795.1 Dreissena rostriformis
TTTTTTTTTTTTCATTATTTAAAATATATAATCGAAAAGATCGTGATACCGTCGCCTTATCCGCGTTCCTTCTTTATCTATAAATAAACGGTTTATGTATAGATCTTTGAACCAGGTTATCTAGAGGCTAACCCCATCCCAAATGGTATGATGGTAATACCATTGCAGTACAGCGTCACTCCGTTAACCTAAGGCCTGTTGAACAGTATAACTAGAGTCGTATCGGGTGTGCGTTCATATGCCTGTAAAGTTGAATAAACATTTGTCTTAACGTGAAATGTTATTTTCGCACAAACGGGTAGCTGGTCCGATTCAGTTCGCGACTCCACCTTAAAATGGAGTCTCTGAAGTCTATTTAGATGTTTGTGGAAACATTTTTAAAATTCAAATCAACATCAACAGCAACAAAGACAAAGTTTGTATGCCTTATTCTTATGAATAATTTATTTGAATATACTTAAGTATTGAGATATAGTGATCACATATTACTTGCCCTGCACTCTACGTGCTGTGCGCAAAAATGAAAGGGTAAAAAACAAGACTGTGCCACAGTTGTCAAGTAAACAGCGTTGTTACACGGCAAAAGAGATAAGCACGCTGTCTTTCCGATTCTACAGATTTGCATTTGAAAATGAATAATATTTTATTTTACATCGCTCTTTTCAAATCCATTTGTATAGAAGGATACGGTGACGTGCCTATTTATGTTGATATACATATGCAACTAGTCAATTTTGACACACTACAATTACATAAAAAAACCATATATCAATTTGCGAAGTATTATGCATTTCTTATTCAGCAGTTAAATCAGTAAAACGATTTCAGCCAAAATCTAAGTAATTAATTGGATAAGTTTTACTATTCTCTAAATCTGAAAGCAAGAAAAGTCCAACCACGTGTTGACACATTTATTTCACCTGTCAATAATGTAGAGCAGTGATCCGGTTAGTTAATACGTTTGAAGATGATAATCGGCAAGTTATTTTAAGAGCAATAACAATAACTAACGATCATATTTTCTGCCAATGAAAATTTATTGATTGTATAAAAAACATTAACCGTATTTGATGTAGTTTGCTGAAAAGACTGTTTTTATGATGTTAGATATAAACATACTGTTAGTATAAATGTCATCAATATCTAATATTAATGTATATAAGTAATAATAAAACTATATAAATGTCAAGCCACAGTATACATAACCATTTTATTGTTTATTTCCACTTTCAGTCAGATGCTGAGGCATATTAAACAAGCAAAAAGTGTGCTTATTTCACACCAACCAAATCTTAAGACACATCTTGATAGCATAACACTGGATTACATTTACCACTCGACTGACTTCCTGTTGCAGTTCAAGTGTGCAACGATTTATAGCAACACTATATTAAACGAGCCTCAATCTGCGTAAAGGGGGTTTAATGCATGTGCGTAAAGTGTCGACCCAGATTAGCCTGTGCAGTTCGCACAGGCTAATCAGGGACGACACTTACCGCCAAAACTGCAATTTTGAAAAAAGAAGAGACTTTCTTTTAACGAAAAATATCATAAAAGCGGACAGTGTCGTCCCTGATTAGCCTGTGCGGACTGCACAGGCTAATCTGGGGCGACACTTTACGCACATGTATTAAACCCCAAATCTGGATAGAGCCACTGTTGTGTTTTAAATAACTGGTGCGATTTGGGTAAACAATATAACATAGAACATAGGATTTTTGGAGAAAATAAATATAGAAAGATATAGAAAAAAAAGCGTTTACTATATGAATAATAATTATTATTAATTAACTTCCCATTTTAACTTTTATAATGTTCATCCATATAATGTCATTATGACAGCCACCAACAAACTTAGAAAAACATGATTATACAAAGACCAATATGAATAATTGCAGTAAAATGTTACTTATTATTTATTCAGGTTTTGGTCTGTAAACATAAAACTAGATAATTTTGAAATATGCAAAGTCGCTCCCTTATGTCATTGTGTCATGGCAAACGAGCAGTTTATATGACGAGTAGCATTTCGGTCCAATGTGGTTGAATTCTGAAAAATAAACACTGCATACAAATCTACTTTTTTTTGAACTTATAGCGTGTATTCACCTCCATACATTACAAATTGCATCGTTATTTATTTTGTTAGTACACAATACTGTTTTTTTAACAATTCAACTTGGTTGATATAATAGAGGTAAATAAAATCCATGCATTCCATTATATAGACACAATCATATAGTTCACACACACACACAGACACATACACAAATGCCATGTTATGATACAAACAAGAGGGCCAAGATGGCCCTATATCGCTCATCTGTGAAATGAGCTTACCCAGTGGCACGATTTGATCAATCTTTGTCAAATATCAAATATCAAAGCTGCGTGCTTTGTGGTTTAAGATAAACACAGTTTTTCAAGCTTTGACCTGGTGACCTAGATTTTGACCCCACATGACCCAAATGTTAAACTTTGCCTAAATATTGTCCTAACAAATTTCCTCCTAAAGTATCATCATTATTGAATCAAACATTATGGGCACTTGAGTGTTTAGAATTTTTTTGTAAGATTTGGACCTCGTGACCAATATTTTTACCCCACATGACCCAATGTCAAACTTTGCCAAGATATCATCAAGAAAAACATCCTGGTCAAGTTTCATCATTATTGGACCAAAACTATGGCCTCTAGTGTGTTTACAAGGTTTTTGTAAGATTAGACCCCATGACCTAGATTTTGTCCCCACTTTACCAAACGTCAAACTTGGCCTAGATATTGTCCCGACAAACATCCTGGTCAAATTTCATCTTTATTGAACCAAAGCTCTGGTATATGGAGTGTTTACGTAGTTTTTGTAATATTTGACCTGGTGACCTATATTTTGACCCCTCGTGACCAAGCATCAAACTTTGCTTACAACAAGAGATGTGTTTGTCAGAAACACAATGCCCCCCTACTGCGCCGCTTTGAAATAAAATTTATATTTATCACTTGGCAGGTATAGAAATTATCTCCCTTTAAAGCTTAATTACTTCCATTGGATTTTGTTTTTTGACCTTGAAGGATGACCTTTCACCACTCAAAATGTGCAGCTCTATNTTGTCCCCACATTACCAAACGTCAAATTTGGCCTAGATATTGTCCAGACACACATCCTGGTCAAATTTCATCATTATTTAACCACAACTCTGGTGTATGTAGTGTTTACGAGGTTTTTGTTAGATTTGACCTGGTGACCTATATTTTGACCCCTCATGAACAAACATCAAACTTTGCTTACAACAAGAGATGTGTTTGTAAGAAACACAATGCCCCCTACTGCGCCGCTTTAAAATACAATTTCTATTTATCATTTGGCAGGTATAGAAATTATCTCCCTTTAAAGCTTAATTACTTCCCTTTGTTTTTGTTTTTTGACCTTTGACCTTGAAGGATGACCTTGACCTTGACATTTCACCACTCAAAATGTGCAGCTACGTGAGATACACATGCATGCCAAATATCAAGTTGCTATCTTTAATATTGCCAAAGTTATGACCATTGTTAAAGTTTTCGGACGGACGGACAGACAGACGGACAGTTCAACTGCTATATGCCACCCTACAGGGGGCATACAAATAAATTTGATGACCAAGATTCATAAAATCTGAAACAAAATTGTGACCTCTAGAGAGTGTTTACAAGGATTTTGTATAATATAATGAAACTTTTGACAATCTAAGGGCAATGATTCTGGCATTAATTATGCGATTTTGCTCATTATCAAACTTGACTGAGATCTTGTGGCCATATAGCTTCTCACCAACTTTGATAAAGAATGCTTGAGAAATGTGAATGCTAGTGTTTACAAACCAAATGTGGACAGACGGACGGACGACGGACAACGACCGCTCCTAAAACCTCACCTGAGCAATCAAGTGAGCTAATAAAAACCAATATTTTGACCAAGTTTCATAATGATTGGACAAAAAAAGTGACTTCTCGACTGTTCACAAGCCTTTTTTAACTATATAAATATAAAGAAAACTGCCACGTCCCCCTGTAAGCCATGTTTTTCAACGGACCGGAACCATTTTTGAACTTAACTCACGTATCTAGGAAACAAATGTTCTGACAAAATTTGATGAAGATTGGACCAAAAATGTGACTTCTAGAGTGTTCACATGTTTTCACTATATACATATAGAGAAAACTGCCCCGCCCCCTGGTGGCCATGTTTTTAAAACCGATCTGAACCATTTTCAAACTTGTTCGAGATATCAATAGAACCAATGTTTTGACCAAGTTTCATGATGATTGGACAAAAATTGTGACTTCTAGAGTGTTCACAAGGTTTCTCTATAGCCAAAATAGGAAAACTGCCCCGCCCACTGGAGGCCATGTTTTTCAACGGACCGGAACCACTTTTGAACTCAACCAACATATCATCAAGACAAACATTTTGACAAATTTGCGAGAAGATGGGCATGAAATGTGACTTCTACAGTGTTTACGAGTTGTTTTGTTTTACCTAGTGACCTAGGTTTTGACCCAGCATAACCCAGTTTCGAACTCGATCGAGGTATCATAGGGACAAATCTTCTGACCAAGTTTCATGAAGATCGGACAAGAAATGTGGCCTCTAGAGTGTTTACAAGGTTTCTCTATAGCCAAATAAGGAAAACTGCCCCGCCCACTGGCGGCCATGTTTTTCAACGGACCGGAACCACTTTTGAACTCAACCAACATATCATTAAGACAAACATTTTGACAAAGTTACATGAAGATTGGGCATGAAATGTGACTTCTACAGTGTTAACAAGGTTTTTCTTTTTTTTTACCTAGTGACCTCGTTTTTGACCCAGCATTACTCAGTTTCAAACTCGATCATTGGGTCAAATCTTCTGACCAAGTTGCATGAAGATCGGACAAGAAATGTGGCCTCTAAAGTGTTTACGTTTACGGACGGACGAAGACCGATCCTAAAAGCTCACCTGAGCAATCATGTGAGCTTAAAAAATACAAATCTACTGTCGACAGAGCTGATTGGCTCTGTCTGTAAATATAAATCTAATGACAATGTTAAGGCCCACAATAAAAAATAACATCTCTGAAAAGATTGGTGGCAAAAACTGGATGTCAGTTTTATTTAATAATAATAATAATAATAATAATAATAATAATAATAATAATAATAATAATAATAATAATAATAATAAGTATAATAATAATAAAAATAATAATATTTAAAGTGTATTGGGTCCTTTTTTAAAGTGGCACATGGTTTCATTTTTCTAACGTTAATGTTATAATATTTAGAACAACACATGGATTCAACATGCCATTTCCCGTAAGTGTATACAATGGGTATTTCATGTTAAGGAATTTTTCAACGGCAGATACAGTTGGAAATACAGTTGTTTTCGATGCTATCTTTTAAGCAAGTCTGAAATATTCTGTTCACTGATATGTACATGGGAATTACTTGTGGTATTTGTACCAAAAAGCCTGGTGAGACATTGAACATATTTGGAAGTGAGACCATTAACGTGCGCCATATTGAAACCAACACTTATAGATAACAGGGGTGCCTATCGGCATTTTATGTTGTTTTTATCCTAATTGGGTAATACCGCCTCCTCAATTAGTGCACAATCGGTTATATAAGACACTTTAAAGGGAACGGTTCACATATTATAGGATTTTTAATACTTAACTCATAGCTTGCAAAGAAGACAAATGCGTAAACATATGTCAAAAATATACAATATGAAGTAAAATATCTTAGTGGTTCTATCTTTTAACTAAACCATATTTATACGATTTATTGAAACATCATATTACTTATCATTTATTATGAACAATAAGTTTGTTTTGGTGAAGTGAGTTTTTTTGCAACGTTCATATGATATAGATAACATTTAAAATGTTTTTAAAGTTTTTGTGTTTGTTTGTATTCCTAATTGAAATAGATAATCACTAATCGTTGACTTGTAAAGAATGGCATGTACAATGTGTGAGAAGGATAATGCTTTAATCGAGTGCGATAAAGTTTTAGCTGTTGTATTTCTGCTAAGATATATTTATAATGTATTACCGTTTTAATACTTAATATTTGTATTTTATTTATCTGTACTTATATATTTAAGCTCAAACATATATGCAATATATACTAGCCGTTTATGTATACATGTATATGTATGTAGTAATAGTATTTAAACAGTGTCCTTTGGCCGAACATCGTTTTATATTTTAAGTAATTTCAGAAAGGTTTTTTTTATGAAAGGAAACTGATTTCTTCTTCTGGGCTTTAGTAACGAATATATTGGAAACATATATTGTGCATCTGTAACCAACATATTAATACATAATATAATCATACAATTATAAATTGTTTGTAATGGAACTCCTCTGTAAACTTTTGTATCACGTGTTTCATAGCATTACATATTTATGATTATATTTTCCAAGTCTTGATGGACAATTAAGTTACCTGGTCACACTTGTATAATTGGAGTGTTTTTTCCAAGATGAACAGCAATCGGTGACTCTTGATAAATGGGATTCTTGTAAATTCTTGATTGATTCTAATTTGTCGGAAAGCGCTACCAATGTTTTGAAAATGTTCACAACTGTCGATGGATTCGTTAAAGTGATTTGAGTTTTCCGAAACGTTGTCACCATAGTCCTTAAACAACAGTAGGTAAAAATATGGCAGAAAACAACAATCGGAAAAATAACATTATGATTCCCGATCGTTTTGGGCCAGTGATAAGTTAACCTCAAAGTCACTGTTCTGAAGACGCATGTTATAATAATGTTCTTCATGCATTGTTTTTAAATAAACACATTTTTACTTTTTGTAGTTTAAGATCAATGTTTGACATAAAGGACTGCATGCTACTATAAATTACATGTTCACTGATGCCGCTGAGTTCACTTTGTATACATTTCTTTTCCTCAATATCCCAAATCGGTCAACGAGAATATGTGTGTGTTTTTCAGGATCATTAAATGATGTCGGTAGCACACTAGTTTCAACCATGATGCCTGTGCAAATTGTATTCGGCTTCACTGTGGCTGTACTACTGGCATC
Source organism: Dreissena rostriformis (assembly GCA_007657795.1). Classification (NCBI taxonomy): domain Eukaryota; kingdom Metazoa; phylum Mollusca; class Bivalvia; order Myida; family Dreissenidae; genus Dreissena; species Dreissena rostriformis. Next base: position 16,446 of record VMBQ01005168.1, read on the forward strand.
AATGGCAGATTCCATGTTCGATTCCCAGGGTTTGTATATATTTTGTATTGTATGCCTGTAACCACGGATATTTGAATGCATATGGATGTATAACGAGCATTATTTTTATGAATCTGTGATCAGTTATAAGGTACAAGTATACCACATTTTTACTATGACGTTAACAAATGATTCATTATATAAATAACAACAAAAAAGCCTGTTGTCCTTGCCATACGCTTTTTCAAATAATTTCTGTTTGATTTACATACTGTTTACCTTTTTTCAGGACTAATGAACCCAGCTGTTCCCAAGGCGTGCATTTCCGACGACCTAAACATAACCTGTAATTACACCGGCAACGGTCCTAAACCCAAACTTGTCTTTACATCAGACCCTGCAAGGCCCAGATGGGACCAAACCGCCGACGTATATGCTACCTACCTTTTGTCGAATATTTCGGCAAATGACAATAACGTAAATATCATCTGCTGCCGGGAAAGATGTGACCCGTTCTCAATCGTTGGAATACCGGTTATACTCCAAGTTTACAGTAAGAATTCTTTTTTTTAGACAGTAAGTTGCATGCTGTATAGTGTATAGTAGGACTGCATCATCTAACACATATCCTAGTTTATTATAACAACAATATTACCAAAGCATCTATTAAGTCAGTGGCATAACACGTACTTGCTTAAATTGTATTTAAATGTGTAATTCCAGTTCCTTTAAGCTGAACTGAATACAACGTTATAATGGTGAGCTATGATGCTCGCCACTTGTCCGGCGTTAGTAGTCCGTCGTGCGTCATTCGTATTTTCCTTGTGAACACTCTAGCGGCCAAATCTTCGAGTTCACAAAGCAAAATACAGAACTAACAGTAAAACTATAAAAGGTTCGTAAAGAAATATGAATGTGAAAAACCCGAAAATGTTGGGACCCGAACCTGCACAATTTTTTTCACTATTCGCCTTCAATGTTGTTTTATTTCAGCCTACATAGGCTGTAATCAGAAGAGCTGTTTTTGTTATATGTATTAAACATATATACGATCTTTCTTAAACAAAGTTTGTTTGACAAATTTCATAAACGCAAAAGGTGGCAATCGGTGTTATCTGACGTAAGACAAAACATATGTCACGCCTGCAGTGTATAAGCAGTGTGTCAATGCCAAAGATGAACTATTAAAGGCTATTAAAGCCCATATCACGCTCAAAATAAACGAATATTTCGTACAATGTTTCATAGAATAAAGTAACCCCATACATAATCAGTGTTCCTTATAGTTTATTTATATATTATTTAAAAAAAAATGCTCTTTTTATTTTTGTGAGTCACAATATATTCAACTTTGATTTCCCGCAACGATATCTTTTCATTCGACACACGAAAAACTAAATTGGTACATGAACATGTGTTGAATATATTGTACCACAAACAAATAAAAAGAGCATTTTGTATCTTGTAAAATCTATGTTTCCAGACGACATTTAGCGTTGAAATTCTGGATATTGCTATAAGGAACACTGATTATTTATTGGGTAACTTTATTTTATGAAACATTCTACGAAATATTCGTTGATTTTGAGCGTGATTGATAGAGGCTTTAACTGGCAACCCAGTTTTGCAATTAACACATGCTGACACTTATACCGCTGTGGTGCTTTGGGTGGGTGGGGTGAAATTGAGGTTATATTTTAAAACGGTAACAGTTTTGTTTTTGTGTTATTTAATGTAGTTAATTCACAAAAACGCTGTATTGATTCATATATAAAAACAACTAATTCCTAGGTATGACCAATGTTGGGAATGATCTGAAAAATCTTATTAGAGGAAAACTATACTAATATCTCGAACTATAGACCAGTAAGCAATCTCTCATTTTTATCCAAATTGATTGAAAAAGCCGCACTCTTCAGACTTAATATTCACACCGATAGTAATAACCTTGTACCGAAAAATCAGTCGGCATATCGGCGACATCATTCATGTGAGTCAGCCCTGCTGCGAATTATCAATGACCTTCTGGATGGCATTTAGAAATAGGAAGTTACCGCCTTTATAGCCATTTAAGCGCTGCATTCGACACGTTGGACCACAACATCCTACTGGACGTCCTTAACAGTCAATATGGCGTTTGTGCCACCGCATTAAACTGGTTGGACTCGTATCTACGACCGCGTAGTTGCCGTGTCAAAATTTAATCAACGATGTCAGCTCCACGCCAGCTAAAATGTTTTGTACCAAAAGGAAGCTGTCTCGGGCCTTGGCTATTTTTAACATACGCAGGAACGCTCTTCGATGTCATTCCGCCGCCTATTTCTATGCATGGATTCGCTGATGATCACACTGCAAATATACGCTTTACTCCAACACCATCAATGGAACGCAAAGCAATACACGACTTTCAAGATTGCGCAATAACCATAAACAACTGGTTGAATGGGAATAAGTTCAAAATGAATAACTCAAAAACGTAATTTATAATGTTTGGTAGTCGACAACAACTTGACAAGTGCGTGACTGAATCAATTGTCATTGTAAATAATGCAATTCCAAAACTGTTACAAACGTTTATACGCTATCTTGGTGCCTTTCTAGATGAAACAACTAATTTCAATGAGCATATAACGCGTTAATGAAGAACAGCCATGCTCAATTATTTTAAAATCAAAAGCACTCGAAAATATTTAACAAGCGAAGCCACCGAGATTCATGTTTTACCATTAGTTGTTTCTCATCTAGATTACTGTAACGTCTTATTGTGTGGAGTTGCCCAGTGTGATCTTAATAAAATGCAGAGAATTCAAAATATGTGTGCAAAGCTAGTTTTATTCGGAATAAAGACGATAGTTCCAGGCAAGCATTGTTCGATCTCCATTGGTTACCGGTAAAGACCCGAATTGAGTTCAAACTATTGAACTTTATGTACAATTGCTCCCGTTGAAACGCGACGACTTATCTTATGGAACTATTAACGCTCCAACTTCCGAAGCGGAACCTGAGATCAGCTGACAATAATGTGACGAGCTACACAGTCCCTGTAAATTAATAACGAACATTCAGCGATAGGGCCTTCCGGACTGCTGGCCCAAGAATCTGGAACACTATTCCATTAGCGATCAGGCAGTCAGAGACTTTGGATTCATTCAAAAGAAACCTGAAGACATTTTATTTTAGGAAGTTTGACACACTGTTCTATAATGTATTAACTTTTAAATGTGCTCATTTAATGTGTGTTTTAAACTGCACCATCCATGCACTCATTCATCCAATCATTATTTATTCGTCTATTTATTTATTTTAATTGAATTTAAGAAGTGTTTTGTTTTATCTATTTTAGATTGGATATTTTATTTAGGGCTTTGTATATATGCCATTTTGACCTCATAACTTTTATAAATTTTATGTTATATTTACGTGTACAACGCCATTGAATATGCTTGCATTAAAATAGGCGTTTAATCAAATAAATCAGTTTCAGTTTCATTATACGATGTCGCACACGAACATTAAACCTTTACCCTTGCGGTTTCAGATTATAAGATGGACAGGGGCGTGGTTAGTTTATATCCCAGGTGCATGATTTGAACACATCTAAGAAGAAAAAAAAACATAAGTTATGTTACACACTAAATTTCAAACCCCTGATCCTTTCGGATATTCAAAATAATATAACACCAGTTATGAACGAATCTTGAGCCGATTTCGATGTTCGTGTCAATAAAAATTCCCATCGCCGCTTATGAGCATTTGACATGAAATGCGTCATGGACTTACTGATTACAAGCATTAGACATGAAATGCGTCATGGACTTACTGTTGACAAGCATTAGACATGAAATGCGTCATGGACTTACTGTTTACAAGAAAACATGAAAACTAACATAGAAATAGAAAGGACAATTAAACGTTTGAAATGTATTCTGCAAGGCTTCAAATTACATTTCTGCCCGCCGTCGATTCATGAAAGGCCGGACATGAAAACTAACATAGAAATAGAAAGGACAATTAAACGTTTGAAATGTATTCTGCAAGACTTCAAATTACATTTCTGCCCGCCGTCGATTCATGAAAGGCCGGAAATTAGAAAACCTCTCGGCATTGTCCGACATTTCCGACGGCCTTTATTAGTACATGTTCCAATCACAATTTAATTAATCTTATTCGTGCTGTATTAATAGTATTCGGTTAGAGCCAGAGTTCAAATCAAGACCAGCATCATGAAATACATAGAATCAAAAAGCATCTACTATTGAAACTATGGAGTTTATTGGTTTTTATTAAACGCATACGATAACATCTTAATATTCTGGAACGTACCGATACGGGGAACTCGGTTGGTATGATTACACTGCTATTATTCAATCAGATGGTGAATAGGATGGTATTGATAGAAAAAAATCCGACATAATGTAATTAATTGTATCTTAATTGGAGATCTTACCATTACTGAATTTGAAACCTGAAATAGAGAAATCGAAAAAACTCAATGTGTGAATTCGCGTCAGATATATTAATTACATTAACTTTAACTAATTATTTAACTAAACAGGGATTGTTTTCTTGGATTTCTGGAATGGGTGTGTTTTCATTTTTGGGAAAAACATATCGAAAAACTGAGAAAGGGGGAAGACAAGTTTCAAGGTTAACTTTTAAATTGGACAAAATTGCATCATTTTATAGAAATGTTCTTCATTCGAAGGGGCCTATACGAGGTCCTTGCTAAACAAGAAACAAATCACGCAACTTTAGGAGGCCAATCATGATGTTCGTGGTTGACTAAATCATGTAGTGAGAATCTAGCATTCAGTATATAATTCTCGACCGAATATAAGAAATTAGTTTTGTTCAATGATAAATTACTATAGATCAAAAGTGAATCATTCAATTTAATTGTATAGCATTATATTCTTTTTCGTTACTCAAACTTGAAGGCATGAGATCATAAAAGTAACATTTTGGTTGTTGACATATTTAACCGGAGTTTTCATTGTTAAAAACAAATACTTTCAGTAAAAGTGTACTTATTATTTGTAATCTTAGTTTATACTTTTGATTTAAAAGGACGTTTATAAATATTATTGCACATGAAAATCGAAATTCAATTCAACATATAATGGATAGCAAGTAAACACAAAAAAATACATTTATTTTTCATCGACCGTTATTATAGTAACTATCACTGTGAACCTAAGTATATGTTAAATTTTAGTCACTATTATGACGGGGACTAGCGCGATAACCCACAGAATTATAATGATATTACTAAATTTACCATCATTAAATATAAGAACGACTGATCGTAGTTCAAAGTAAAAAGCTGGTTTTTTGAACAGCTAGAACAATAAATGTGCCTTCGATGGGGATTTTTTTTAAACATAATGAGAATGATGTCATAATAAGGCACTTTTTAAGCACCAATATTGTATACGTTTTCAAACATTTATCTTTCCATAAACAAATTCTAATTGAAACTTAAACAACAAACAACTCATGGCATTCAGTAAAATACTAATGATTCGATAATATGCTATGGTAATTTGTTTAAATTGGGATATTTGTGGATGACCCAGGAGTAAGCACACTCACCATGTTCAAGTTGCGTCATAATTCTCCATTTATACCAAGCATCGTTAGTATAAATTTCATTTGCACAATTTGAACACATTTCTCACAACGTCAAATGTTTTTGTAACAAAATCGACATTCAACTCATTTTGAAGAGTGCCTGGAAATGTTCTTCGGTCTGGACTACGGTATTGACCTGTATAATGCGGGAATATTATCTTTAAAATGGTGTAACTGATACCACACCGTTTTTGCTCTCTCCATTTGTGTTAATAAAAAAAGTTGTTTATACATGAACTCATTGCCACCACTTTAGAACAAGGCATCTGAAAAAGTATTTGTTCGAACTTCAATCGTGGGTTTAGTTGCTTTTTTTATCCCACTGGGGAGCTTTAATGTTCCAACAAAAACATTATATTATCCCGTCGTTCAGTATTTGTTACTTTCATAGCTCTGATAATTATTGCCTGCAATTAGAAGCAATTCAACCAGCATTTAGGAGGGTCGTTTACGACTCCCATATGTGTACGTTAATCATAAGCCCATTTCCATATCTAAATGTCAACCGATATGACTTTTTTAATGCGGCAAAATCATGACTATTTCACACATGCGTATACACGTTTATGTCTAAACATGTTCCCATAAGTGTAAGAGTATGGTAAATTTCCCATGTTACATGTGTGTTATACTGCTCCTCTGTATTATAGGGACTGGGTTTTTTATGGTGTTAATGCCTTTTATTTTGAGTTTTATTTCAATTCTTGGGCCTCTTTTGATAGTATAAAACAAAGAGTTACAATACTGAAAACGGGTTTATCGTTACTTTTGTTTCATTATTGTTCGACTACAAATATGTCTTCATACCGTACATATTTCTTCCTGAATCGTAATGCCGGTAATGGTATTTTGGTATTACATAATAATTATAATTTTTAAATTGTTTAAATATAGTTTAGATTATAAAACATCTTCATACTATATAAATTATGCTACATGAACTTAAAAATAACTTGTTCATAATATTGTTGAAAATATGTAACATTAAATATACTAACTGTATATGAGTATTGACCGTATTTGTTCCGTGTGTTTTGGTCACTTAAAACTAAATATGTTTCAGTGTCCAAATATATAGAGCGAAAACAGTTGCTAAATATATTTAACATTGTTCATGAACCATTTACAGTCTACTTATAACATTATAAATTAATATAACCTGTGAAAGTTTTGGCACCATACGACTTGCTTATTAGTGTGCATGGCCCAGGAAATACCTAACCGGATATAAAAAAAAACTGTAAACAACATGACCTACGAAACCTGCATAAGTGTTGATCTAACTTCGATATTGTTAGAAAAAGTAATACCTCTTCAATAAAAACTGAAGTCTGAAAGCGAGTAAATATGGTAGTCTTCTCTAACAGTTATCTCAAGCCCTCATATAACTAATTAGCCGTATTGTTTATATCGCAGGTCAGCCTATACCTCTACAAAACTTTAATTGTGTAATCTACAACTATCATGAAAACATGACATGTACGTGGGACCTGGGTCAGAAGTATGAGCGTACTCCACCAGAAATCGAATGCAATTTGTAAGTCAATGTGTAAGTTTATAGAACGTTTAATGAATTTAGATATACAACATATAGTTCTAGGAGCACTAGAGCTTTTCAAGGAATATAACATGACACTTTAAAAACTCAAGCAGATGTTTTTATACCAACGCAGGGTGGGGAATACGTCCGAGTCACATTGCTAATCCCCCCCCCCCCCCGGAAGCGAGAAGGAATTATATGAATTCCAATCATCCGTTTGTCAGTCAGTCCATACAACTTTCATGTCAGCTCCATATTTCCTATACTCTTTTTCATGAAGCTTACCTAAAATGTAAAGAGCTTGAAACCAAGTGCGGAAAGACACTATTTATGACCGCTCAAAGTCAAGGTCAACGGCTTCAGCCTTCATTTTCATGCCCGCTTCATATCCATTGTACCCTTTGAAGGATTCTAATGTAACTTGCATCAAATGTCCAGAGCATTGTTTTGATTTACCAAATGCATGAGTCCGCTGGCGCAAGGTCAAGGTCGTACTTTACGGTAAAATGTTTTATCCTCCGTGGTAGTAACCACTCCACATGTATTATACAAATGATGGTTTTTCATGAAACTTGGAAGTGCATTGATTCACGCGCATAACGCACGATTTAGTCATGCTGACTGAAAGTCAAGGTTATACTTCAAGGTTACAAGTAAGAACCTCTATTTTCGTGTCCTTTCCATATCCCATTTACCATTTGAATGATTTTCATGAAACTTTGCTAAAATGTTCGGGTCATTGAGAAGGGGTTTCGAAGGCACACGTCAGTTACGCCGACCCAAGGTCAATGTCTTTCTTCATTGTCATGCCAGATCAATATTTATTTAACTCTCGTGAGGGTGTTCGTGAAACTTGACTCTAATATTAAAGTCATTGAGACTACGTAAATTAGTTTAACCGTATTGTTTTTGTATATGATTCATGTCTCTTATATTGCAGTCGACTGCCCAACACTTCTGCTTCATGGACGAACTGCAACCATTATACTAAAGACTTGAAAGACAGTGTCATTACAGTTGTGTTACGCTCAACGACGGCTGGAGACTTCAGCATGAAATTATTAGATTTCAACATGACTGTGGTCTCACAATGTGGCAACAAAAGCGTCTCTGAAGTGTACCAAGTGGATACGAGGAATATAGGTTTGTTTGAATTATATTTCGATGTCATTTATTGCTAATAGTTTTGATGACAAGTTGATTAAAATGGAATTCTTGTTTAAAGAAACAATTCATTTTTCCATGTATTCACAAACTTAATCGATTCAATGTGAAAAATCAATACATTGTTCCATTTTGAACGCAAATATAAAAGATAACAGTATAAAGTATACTTATTACTTTGTAAATTAATATATCTATTGGATAACTTGTATAAATAAACAATAGAGGCTTCCACTATATCACATATTTATTTATTTATTCAATTTGCTTAAATAAAAAAACTCGACCCTCTTATCAGCGAATGTTAAGCAGTTGAACTATTTAATATTCTACAAGTTTGGTAAGTTTGTTTAATGAAACGTTTTTTAATAGATAGGAAGGAATTTAAACTACTCATTTAAACAAAGAAAAAAACGTCAGCTGCATCAGCAGGAAGGAACCCCTAAATAGAATGTTTGTTTTTTTTTTTTTTTTTTTTTTATAAAAGGCAACCGAGTGATTACCAAACAGTTCGACAGAAAACAAAAACAAGAAACAACACAAAAACAATTTTTCACTTAGCCCAGAGTTATTTCGAAACATTTAAAATGTGAATAAAACATGATATCATAGCTTTTTAATTTAATCAATTAACACTACTGATGAACTAAGAAACTTAATTGTACTTTCTTAAGCACTATGACATGGCCGAATTAATATACTTGATTGCATTTTTGTTACAGTGCGCCCCGCCCCTGCCAAAGATTTAACGTCGGTCGTTATCAACAGCACTTGCATAGAGTGGGGGTATAAACAGGAAGTGTATCATAATTACGCAATGAAGTACACCCTTACTGTCTCCTGTCGGTGGAATGATACAAAGGTTAATATTGTCAGGTTTATCTGATTAATAATTATGAAATTTACTACAAATAATGAGGGACAAAAGTGTCCTTGTAAGATGTTATCGTTTATATTATTATTTCTGTTTACATGTACTTGGATATGCAACAATACTGGATTCAACTCTTGTTATGTACAGAAATGTATGTAGGCAAACGAATGATTTAATTACTTTAATATTGTGCTTGATATAAGAGACGAAACGAGAACAATAAATGTAATTACGTTTTAAAAAAAAGCAATCCTCCATGCGAACCATTTTTAACAATCTTACTCGGGAGATGGAAAGATTGACGTACAGACGGACGGACGGACGATGTGATTACTATATGAACCCCATCGGGGGCATAATAAGTGATATTCTTATTTACATAACTTATATATATTTCTTACGCATTGCTCTGTGCTCTGTGCAAAATGTACTTTTAGCAGAACCAGTTCGGAGACCAAACTGTCATGTACAACAACACATTTACGAGTAAATAGCAAAAGAATGCCATTAAACATTATGAATGTACTGGCGGTCAAACTCGTCCTTACGTCTGAAATAACCCATTAAACAAGTTATTACGCTACACATATTTATTGTCCAACTATTGCAGGTTATCACAGGTGTATCGAAAGAGGTAATCAACATTCAAGTGGTATGTGACCTCCACCCTTACACCGAATACACACTGACCGTGCAGCTTCATCCGGTTAACAAAGGGTACTGGAGCCTACCTGCGTCTATCAGCGACACAACCCTCCAGAGTGGTATGTTAACCACGTGGGACTAGTTTGGGGTCTGTTACTTGTGTTGCATCCAATATATGACTACTGATATTTTTAAATTGTTGTAGTCATCTACTGGTAATTTGTTTAAGGCAAGTGACCAATGGACCAGTCGCCAAATTATTGGTCGCTCTGCCCAGTTATCTTGCATATAACGCTCATTCCACTACTATGACTCTCCTTGTTTGTCGGATCATGTGGTGGTGGTGAAGCAGTATCTGATTGGCTGATCAGTTGGATTGATTGACAGCTGTTTGACAGTGGTTTATTAGCTGTACAATACAGGAAACTAAATACATCTAAAAACTATGCTTGAAAATAATTAAAGCTGTGATCGCCACCTTGCAACTTAAATTGCAAAGCACTGAGCATTGAACCACAATGCTAGCCAAACTTCACAGTAAGACGCCTTCAATAATTTTGTATAATTCGTTAGATTAAACTTTTTTCAGATTTCTTTTAGATCTTCATCATACTTCATATTTGTTTCCATAACACTATGGACAAGTTACAAAATGTACATAATCAATGCATTTTTGATAAGCTGTTGCCATTGCATTCTCTACTTTATTCTTTGAGTCATTTTTGTTTTCTTAATCTAGCTGAATGTTATCTTAAATTGCTCAATAAACTTTACGAAAATATTCATAATAATATAATTTTATACAATTCAAGCTCTGCCAGTACTTGTTGATTTACGGTCCGTAAAATTCAATTAAATAGGCATTGTTTATCAGTTTCTGTTTAAAAAGCCCAATAGTTACATCTGATATTCACATATTTTAATGAAAATGTTGGTGGGCCGAAATAAATGTAAAAATGTATGCCCATCCAAATGGTCCCTGGAATAGTGGAGTTGCAAATTGGATTTTATTATCGCAATTTTGCATCGCATCAATTGCTGATCTCTAGTACACAAGTACTCAAACGTGTCTTTGTTTGAGTTCTTGTTTAAAATTATGTCGGGTTCATTTAACGGGAATAAGGTGTGGAGATTTCCCTGAGTGGAAAATAAAATCTGAGGATTTTGAACAATACAGGTTATTTGCATTAACAACTTAAATAAAATCGAAATGTGTCACGCTTTAAGTTATAATAATTATATCATCATGAATAATTTTGAATAACAATGTAAGATAAACAGCGCAGCATGAACATTTTGTTCTTGATTCCACAGTTCCATCGTCAAGTCCAGAGTTGATTCGCGGCAGTTACTCCTGGGATCCACAAGACTGCAGAGACGGCAATTACCGGGACCTCACCGTCTACTGGCAGGTACTGAACAACTGTATTAAGTTCTTTTATAAGTGCCCGTATTTTTAACGATGTTTAACACTGTAATGTCTAGTAAGTGGTTTGATAGTGGTTTTTTATGACAACTAGTATATTATTTGTTTAAGTTGTAAACTTGAAACTATTGGACTACCAGATGAATAAAACTACCGGTAATTCACATCTTTGGTATTCTGATTGCGAAATTTCAATTGAAAAAAAAAGCAGAAATAAATCTTTTACTTGCCGGTTTGTTTTGGCATGTCTTACGGAAACGTGTTAACAGCGAAACTATTTAACGACCATATCTATCATGTAAATGTTCATAAATGAACACATCTTCCTTTTTCTAGGATATACCAAGCAATCACAAAAATGGTGAAATCAGTTATTTCAATGTGACCTTAACTCCGTTGGACGGTGGAGGTGCCATTATGGAGTCGGATGTTGCGTCCATGATCCGTCAGAAAAGTTTCTTGGGCCGTCGGGTGAGGTGTGATACAGACTATACCGTCACTGTAACTGCGTACACTATTATAGGACCTTCACCTGAAAACTACACTATTGGAGTTGCTAAATTAAGCAAAGGTATCTGCAATTTTTTTTCGCAACGTTTCTGATACTAGTATTATTTCCAGTATCTACTCTTTTCTTAAACTAGTTTTTCTTTTGTTGTAAAATGTATAATCAGTTATACAACAGAATATATGATGTAAATAACCATCTTATAATTTCACAATCAATAATGAAATCATTACAATTAACAATTTGTTATGCCCCCTTTCGAAGAAGCCGGGTATATTGCTTTGCATTTGTCTGTCACGTCGAATTGTTGGATGGTCGATCCGTAGACCATTTTGTATCCTCATGATATCTTAGAAATGCTTAGACATACCAGTATCGAAGTGGTTGGCTTGTTGCATTGGAGGAAAGGAAGATGCTTATGTATCTTAAGGTGGTCTTCAGGCCAAAAGTAAAGGTCACATGGACTTGTAACATGATATCAAATGGGTATATTGGTCATTTAAAGTACCATGAATACCTCATTAAACATCATTTAAGAAGATTTTAAATGTGATTTAACGCATTAAAACATAATCCTCATAGAAAGGATGTTTACATAACAAAAACAATTCAGGCCAGTTTATGTACAATTTCAAACAGCGTAGACCCAGATGAGACGCCGCATGATGCGGCGTCTCATCAGGGTCTGCACTGTTTGCTTAAAAGAATTTCTGTCAGAAATATTTTAGATATAGAAATAAATATTCAAGACATCCCAAATTTTGGAAATAAATTGATCCAATTTAGAAGGATGGGAGACTCCACTAGGCATAAATGGGTTAATTGTTGACAGTGGGATTATCCTAGCACTCTGAAAATATACATAATATGAATTTCCTCTATTTTCAGTAATGTCTTTATTGCGTTAGTTTACACACCGAAAGCAAACACATGACTTTTATATACTTTGAACAGAAACATCTTTAAGAAAGACAAAAGGCGTTGAAATAAATACTGATATCATTTCGTTCTTAATAAACAAGAGCAGGAACATATGATTGGTTACATGTCTTCTCTACCCTCATGATGCTGCCTATTTTGGACTTTCTCAAACACTAAATTTTTCGGAAACCATGTCGTATTGAAACAAGTGGAATTCAACACTTTGCCCAATAAATTCATTTATTCCTATCTTTTTCACACATATTCTACAGACATTTGTTAAAAAGGGAGCCAAAGTTAGTAACATGTATCTACATGATAGCACAATACTTTTAAAAAACATCATATCTGAAACTATAAGGCTCAGAGGTTTAATATTTAGGGTGTAACATCGTGTAGTGGTCCTCAACACATTTTGTTAAAAAAATGCCCCCAGGGTCAATACTGGCTTCTTCCCGGTATTCAAATGTTTATTATATACTTATATTTTAAAATAACGTTATTTTTTTAGCAACCACAGTGTACGAATTGGTTTATACCATTTAAAGTGGTCCTCTTCAATTTGTATTTACTATACCCCTGTCATAAAAACTTTTTTTTCATGCTAACAATTTCGAAATGCAGCAGCAAGAGGTATTATTCGTCACTTTTTGTTACACGCTCTTTGTTATAATATCTAATGACGTGTCAGCGACCATCTTTAATAGTACTAACAAGAAGTGGTTATGTCCCACAAACTAAAAAAAAATACATTAACTGATATGGAAACAAGAAATATAGTCCCCACTAATTTCGGAAAACTTTTTTCAGATTTACCACAGCCAGCGTTCTGGGCAGAGATTGTGAGCAGAACTGATGTGGTAAATGGAACCCAAATGGTGACCATAAATTTGGGAAAGGTCTCCAAAGAAGTCGAGGACGAACTTCAAGTTCAGAGTTTCACGGTCTGTTACTGCCGAAAATCCATGGGCAATTGCCAGGTGAGACAATGTTTATTTGTTAAAACTCATTTGTTTAATCTTTGTGTTGAAAGCAAGAGAAGAATTGAGATATTAACAAAGGTTTTCTGGATACAATCGATGCAAATGCCAAGAACAAGAAAATGAATAGGGTCAACTGGTATTGATATTGATGGTTGTTGACAATGGTTTGTTTAAAGCTTGTTTTTTTTAAGCAAGCGGTGCATTGAGACGAATTCCAAGTCCGATTAACCAAGTCCTGGTTTAATCATTGTTTGAACTGCATGAAATTTAGTACTTTGAAATGTTCGACATTGCTGATTAAATGTTCAAACATTGAAAATATATGAAAAAATACAATTCAAGAAAGATGATTATGTCACTAATGTGATATATTCAGATATACCGCAGAGCTCGATTCATTATTTTACGATATTTTATAGATTGCTTTCAATACTGGCGATGTTTGTGGTAAATCCGTCTGTTTGTTGTCATGTTGCAGAACGATGTTCCTGTGAAGTGTTCATACGCAAAAGGCTCTGAAATCTCAGTCCATGTAACAGTTACATTTCCAGAAGACTACATGTATGGGGTTTCCATGACAACCCCTATAGGTGACAGCGGCTTGATGTGGCAGAGTTGCCTGTACCTCCAGAATGCCGGTAAATGTTGTAAACTTTGATTAAATGAACTGAATAAGTGTGAAACTGGCCTCATAGTTGTTGGCATTGACTACATGTTAATTCAGTCAATGAAGAATGCTGAATGTATGTTGTTGCAAATGAATCATAAGAAGAATGATTATACATTCTTCATAACTGGCTGATGCTTTGGGGTAACAGTACACTGAATCATTGTGTATCCCTCAGTGGTCGAAAGTAGTGTCTATTTCTATGGAGTTCGTTTTCTCTTCTTGTTTAAAAACGATTAAGCGGCAGCACGCATGCTTTTATGGTTATTTCATTATCCTATGCGTGTCTGCAGCATTTTAGTGCATTTCATCGGGGACTACATTGAAAGATGGACGTTTTGGGTGCGTTTCTTCAAGTACTGTGCTTTTATCGAAATCTCACTGCCGAAACCCTGTTGTCCGATGGTGCTTGCGTTTGAGCGATTTTTAATTTCTTAGAAGGTGGGAGACGGTACCTTTTGGATTGTAATTATTGGAAGAGGACCGATCAATCTTTAAAATGATACCCGACTTGCAAAATTTGATATATAGGAGAGGCAAGAAAAATGCTTTGAAAGTTGGCAGGTTTATAAAGGGACCTTATGTGAATTTGAATTCTTTCCTTTAGGCCTCGTTTCACTAATATACATCAGCAATTTTCAAACTCATGCACACAATTTTAAATTCAAATGATATTTTGCATCTTATTGAAAACATATTTTTAACAAATATTCTGTGAAACTGGAGTGTGTTACAGTTGACATGCCGATGAAAGTTAAAACCGGTATTATTTTGTTTCGCAAACAAACACAATTTTTTTAACACACGTAATAAATAACATATTAACTTAGTGTATTCATGTACTTGAATGTATGCGACTATTCTCCGAAAGGCACATACGAGTTGGCAAGCCTCGCCGTGTACAAAAAGACAATCACCCAGTATTATATAGTTATTCTCACGCATACATATATTTCCAGGGGATAAATTGCAGTTGCAATGTTGATCAATCTTTTGCGTCTGTCGAGTTCAAACGTATTTTTTAAACAACTGTGGTATACAAAGCCTCATGCTTATTGAGACTCTCCAATCTAAAGTCAATGAACTAAGTAGAAACAGATCTTGCTGCCTTTCGTGGTAATCTAAAGATAACTACCATCTTGAGGATTCCGTTGACAGGCGGAAACCATATGCACTACGCAAGGCAACTTCGTTGGTTAGCTTTGTCAGTCGGTCCGCAAAAAATATGTTATAAGATGGTGGATCAAACTTCTTCCATAGTTCATTTAGAGCTTTAAATGCAACTTCAAATATGCCATCAGCATTAAGCATATTATAGGTACAGGGCACTTTGGACACTTCCATTGATCCTCACACACCTTAGATATTTGCCCTTAGTAAGGTTTGTTAGAGCTCTAGTTTAAATTTACGGCAAACATTACTGATCACACCTTAATTTCACAGAGCTTACTAAGCCCCCATCGGATGTGACGGCTCGGACCGGAGCAGAAGACAACACGATTATTGTTCTATGGTCCCCCCTGCCGTGTGAATCGGATCAGCCGTACATTGCTTACTACTCTATCCAGTATTGCTCTCAGGAAACGAGTGGCATGCCATGCTCAGGTAACAAGTAATTTGTTTGTCAAATATGAACCTCTTTTACAAGCTTGTCTAATATGAAATGCTATTGCTACGTTTGTCGAAAAGAATCTATGAAATGTTGTCATCTATGAACAGTAATTACACGGAGTGTCAGATATGACCGACCTGCCTGTCCATAGTTTATAATGGAAGCTATTGCAACTTTTATCAAATCGGAGAAGGTTTTGCAAAGAGTGTTATAAATGAAAATATATTGTCTGTATTTATTAAGTATTCACTGTATTTAAAAATATGTCAAACATGTTCTGTGGTTGATAAATATTATCAAACATGTCTTCGAATACTTTTTCAAATTAAGGCTGCATGATTTATTGCAGTTTGTCAAATATGGGCCACTGATATTATTGCAGGATTTCCCAAATATGGCTAATGGTTTCATTTTTAAAGTTTTTCAAATATGGGTTACCGGTATTATTGAAAAGTTTGCCAAATTTTCCAAATACGGTCTACTGATACGTTTGCAAAGTTTCCAAGTATGGGCTAATAATACTTTTGCGAAGTTGATCAAACATGGTTTACTGCACAGTTTTATTAAAATATTAGTTACTGTTATATTAGCAAATTTGGTCAAATATGGGCTTTTGGGATTAAAGCAAAACTTGTCTAGTATTGGCTATTGCTATTATTATAAAGTTTATTAAAAAGGGACAACTGTTATTATGACATTTTTTTAATATGGGCTTTTTGTTGTATTGCAAAGTTTGGCAAATATGAACTATTGATGTTATTTCGAAGCAAATATGGATTACTGACAATATTGCAAAGTGTGTCAACCATGGACTATTGATGTTAGTGTAAAGTCAAATATAGGGTGCTTTTAAGTTTATTACTGCATATTTTTATCAAATACGGGTTGTTACATATGGGCCCCTTATATTATTGAAAATTTTAAAGGGACTGTCAACCACGAATGACGAAAAAAAAGAAAAATTCTAAAATACCGTATTTTTTTTACAATTATTAGTTTATATTGATTACAATATCAAGACTGGTATATTACATTCCTTGAAAAAAGTTCATATTTTCAGTATATTCGGGAATAAAATTTCTCGATGTGAAATCGAAAGTACATCGCGAAAATAGGTGACATAACGATATACAAACTATAAATAACGCAAGTAGATTGATCATTTTATATATAAAATATATACAATTCACCACGCATGCACAATTTGCATTCCTGGGTTTACCACGTGACGATGATGATCAATCTACTTGCGTTATTTATAGTTAACTGGTAGTTACCTGGTAGACATACCCAGTAAAATTTATTACCGAATATACTGAAAATATGAAAACTTAACAACTTTTTTCAAGTAATGTAATATACCAGTCGTGAAATTTTAATCAATTTTAACTAACAATTGTAAAAAATACGGTATTTCAGAACCTTTCTTTTTCGTCATTCGTGGTTGACAGTCCCTTTAAAGTGATATTAGACGCAACAGTATATAGATGTCTATCGCAAACGTTGTTTATTTTTGGTGTTTTCACTTCATTTACACTTATATTTGTCAATGCAGCATCAACATACTAAAACAATATCCCGAAAAGAGAAAAATAATGCATTTGGATATCAACCGTACTTTCGTTTTTGACGTAACTTTGGTAAGTTTAAAATCTAGGACTCACCGCGAAAACATATGAGAATTCTGACATTATGAATACATTTACCTTCGTGTCTCTGTCAACCACATCTTCGGCCATACTTCTTTAAAGAAATATGTTTTAAATGCGGTGTCAGTAAAGTGACTTTATGAGAAAGACACAAATCGTATCGCTTTCGTAAATACTCGGAAGTTCCGCTCGGCTTAGAGGACTGGGTAAGTCACGTAAAATATCGAATATAATATATATTTTGTATTAACAAATGGTAGCAAGATGAGTTGCAGATAATTGGTCAGTTACCACATTTTAACTTACTCTTTTGATCTGTTAATTCTGTTCAGCTCAATTCAACAGTGAAAGACGCGTTTAATATGACGTTAAGCAATTATGGGCTAATTATGTTATTGCTAAGTTTGTCATATATGCATAACTTGTATTAATTCAAAGCTTGTAAAAAAATGGGCTTCTTGCATAATGAACCTCTTGCATTATTGCAAAGATTACAAATATGAGCGTTTAATAGCATTGCACAGTTTAACAAAAATAGGCTATTGGTGTTGTCTAAATGTTAGTTTCTGTTATTTAAGTGACGTTTGTCAAATATGGGATACTGGTATAAATGCAAAATTTCTCAAATATGGGTCAAGGGTATAACTGCAAATAATAAATAAATAAATAATGGTTATTGGTATTAAAGTAAAGTTTGTAAGAAATGTATTAATGAAATAATTGCAAAGTTTCTCCAATATGACTTACTGGTATAGTTGCATAGTTTCTTTTCTCATATAAGTAAAGCTGGTATAATTGCAACATTTCTCAAATATGGGTAAGTGATATAAGTTTAACTGGTATACTTGCAAAGTTTCTTCAATATGTGTCAGTGGCATAATTGCAAAAGTTATCATATAAGAGTTACTGGTACAATTGCGAAGTTTTCTTCAGATAAATTATTCTGGTCATTGCAATTCCCTAATATGGAAAACATATATCATTGCAAAATTTGTAAAAAAATGGACTGTGCTATTTTTGCAAAGTTTTTTTAGATATGGACTGGATTTATTGCAGCGTTTTTAAAATGTTGACTGTTATTTCAAGTGTTCACGGTTTTAGGTTTGTGCAATCGACTGAGTTTTCCAGGCACTGATTCCATCCACACCATAGAGGGACTGGTTTTATTGCAGCGTGTCTTAAATGTGGATTGTTATTTCAAAGTGTTAACTGTTTCAGGTTCGTGCAAGGAGCTAAATGTATCAAGGACTGCTTCCAGCTACACAATAGAGGGACTCAATGAGGACCAGAACTACTGCTTCACAGTCATGGGTGTAACCCCCGATGGGCGTCAGGGACCGGCCAGCGAGCCTGTCTTCGCTGTTGCCAGAAACAATGGTATTTTTATCACAGCATGTATACATAGCTGGTGTTGCTGATGTCCCCAGTTCACTTCCGGCGACTTTTAATGTTTGTCAGGTGTATTTATTTACACTGACATACAAAATAAATATACTTATACATATTTTAATAAGCATACACAAGTTATCATTTAGAGTATTTAAATGGTTGTCTCCCCTGCTATTGCAGCTGGGGTTTCACTCTATGTGTTTTTTATCACTACAACCGTTTGATATGAGTTGTGTGTATGCAATAGTTCGTATCCCCGTACATATCATCCATGTTATCCTAATTCCAGTCTTCAGAGGCTTATTGTTATATCGAAACCTGTTCGTATTATAAGAGAGTAATCTCCTACTTTAGTTTCACTTAATGTGTACTTAATGTCTCAAAACTAACTTAGAAAACCCGTTTTATTTGATTGTTCTGATTAAATAGGTTGATGTTTGTTAAAATGCATATTACAAATAAATGTTTACGAGTGTTTTTTTTTCCAATAAAAGCTGCACTTCCGACTGGTTTGTTTTTGTTTAAATTACAACATGATTGTTTGGATGAAATAAAAAATATAAAATAAATATAATAAGCATGTTTCAGGATTAAGTAAAGGACACCTTCGAGTGATGTAAACTTTCAGTATTGGATGAACACACTTCATTGTATGGAATAGTAATTTTCTATGCTTCGAAATTGAATATGAAAGTTCTATATTGTTTGTATGATCAATTGTCGCAAATCTCTGTTGCAGACAAAGAAAATTGCATATTAAAATTATATATCGTTTAAAGTAATTATGAACCATTGTCACATAAGCATTAAGCACGGTTTTCCAAGAGCGCACCATTTCTATGTTGCAGACTTGAAGCCGGGTGCTATTGCAGGATTAGTTATCGGCGGATTGTTCATGCTGATAATTATTGGAAGTGTCATATTTTTTGTCTTCAGGTAGTGTATCTTTAAATATTGCCTTTTTTTGTAATAACAATGTTAAGTTTGATCCATAAAGCATACATTATTTATTTATTTTTTTGTTATCTGGGGCAGTGCTTACCATTCTTTTCTTAGACAATACATGCAATACTAAATGTACTGTTTTTGGAGTTTTTAATTTAAATTTAAATTTTATAAGAAATGACTTCTTGGCATCTGATGTGTCTTATGGGGTATGTCAGGCAATATACAATTGTTTTGCAAAAAATGGTGTCTTTTTTCCAAAGTGATAAGTTTTTATTTATTTTAAGATATTACATTAAACAAATCTGACACTGTATTAATATTTAAATGAGCAAAAACATAATTGTCTTAGAATTTCAATGCGTAGAACATGTAAATATTTAAGGTGATTCTTGATTGCATATTATATTTAAGGGTACAAGTGCATAGTTCAGTGACATTTAGTCTTGCTGTAAAACTCTCCAATGCTGTGTATTGACCGTTCAAAGGAGTGGCCCCAGGTTAAACAAGACTATTGCCAGGCAATTATGTCCCCTACCGGCTCCACCATTGTCAGATTTTTTTTATTTGTTGCCATAGCAACCAGAATTTTTAACTAGGAACAAAATGAAATGACGTGCATAATGTCCATATTGCCATCTATCCATGTTTCAAGTTTCATTAACAAATATGAAGAACCGGTAGGGGACAATAATTGTATAGTTTAGTTCGACTTGTATGTATTGTTCTGTAATGTGTAGGCAAATTGTAGATTGCTTCTGACATGAGTTGTCATATCATTCCATATTTTATTAAAGGAGTTCAGGAATTTTGTTAGTAAGCGAGCCTATGGTGAGCTTACAAACGAATCTCCTGGACGAGTTTAATAAAATATGGTATGATATGACAACGAGTGTCAGATCTTTTTTATCACATGCTTTTAAACTTAATAAAATACATCTTAATTGACCAAACAAATGCTGATAGATCTAAAAGTTGTTTACTATCGTGACGTCATTTCATGTTGACGACGTCATTTCACCAAAATAAAGCCATGCGATTGGTTAGTTATTGATTCTGTAGCCAATGAAAACGCTTAAAAATGTTGTATTACACATGTGTAATATAAAACAAGTGATGTATTTGTCAGAAACACAATGCCCCTACTGCGCCGCTTCGACTTGCAGGATGACCTTGACCTTTCACCACTCAAAATGTGCAGCTCCATGAGATAAACATGCATGCCAAATATCAAGTTGCTATGATCAATATTGCGAAAGTTATGACCATTTTTCGAAACCTAAACGCGAAACCTAAACGCAAAGTGTGACGGAATTTCAGAAGGACAGACAGACGGACGGACAGACAGACGGACAGTGCGATCACTATATGCCCACCTTCGGGGGCATAAACATACGTAATGTCTGTATTACATTGAAAACAAGGTATAGCATGTGATATATTAGACTAGCAAATGGCAACACTAATTATATCCTGAGTAACACAAGTAAAAAGGGCCTTAATCGAATAATCATAAACGTGTTTCTGTCCTTAGATTTTAACTTGTCCGAAAGCGTTCGCAAACACTTTTTACCATGGACACTTGTGAAGGAATTATTTCTTTTGACATAAAAGTGTGCACGTGCGATTGTTTCTGCATTAACACGATCACCGCATAGCGGGTGCCAACGCTCGGCTGTGGGTGCTTGGATTTAAAAAAAAAAAAAATTACCTTTGACCTTCATTGACCTTGACCTTCTCACCACTCGAAATGTGCAGGTCCATGAGATACACACGGAAAAAAGTTGTTTTGACCTTTGACCTTGAAAGATGACCTTAACCTTTCACAACTCAAAATGTGCAGCTCCATGAGATACACATGCATGCCAAATATCAAGTTGCTATCTTCAATATTGCAAAAGTTAAGGCCTACGTCAAAGTTTTGGGACGCCGCGGACGGCGGACGAGCTGGCTATGACAATACCTCGGGTTTTCTTCGAAAAAAGCCGAGCTAAAAATGACAAAAGAGATGCCCCTTTTTCAACTTAGACATTGGTGCATGTTATGACATTCGGGGAGATGAGTATTAAATGTTCCTGGATGTCTCTCTATTCTTATATAAAGTGTCAGAAAAAGCTGTCGTTTGATTGCTTTTTCTAACAATGTTTTGAACATTAAAATCATTTATATTCTTAACACTTCTGTTTTAGGAACTGTCATCAGCGAATTACGTTGTGGAAACGACAGAAGATGGAAGTTACAATACCAGAAATTAAAGCCACTGACGGAAGTTTCAATGCGTGTTATGTAATTCACTTTTTATGTAATCCTTACATTTTCTGCTGATTAGATACACGATCAGTTAAACTTTATTCATTATCATGTGAAGCTGTTGACTTGTATTATCCTTTCAAGTGAATTTACCACTACCAGTCACAAGCAAAATAAGACCAATTGTTAATAATTGTATTCATGCCGTGAAAAATATTTAACAGTGAATATGTTCAATGGGTGGCATCACTGTTAATGATACAATTATGTGACAGTACACTGTTACTTCGACATATCAACCATTAGCTGAAATGTGTTTTTGGTTTATTTTTCGGTACTGAACTAAAAATGTGTGCATTATACAAATGGTGGTCAAATTAAATAAAAACCTCATGAAACAATAAAACAAGAGGGCCATGATGGCCCTGAATCGCTCACCTGACTAACATCAACTTTAATATTTCATCAATTAATACATTCTAACAAAATTTCATTAAGACGCGATGAAAACTGTGACCTCTTTCATCTACACACGGTTTTACTATAATTGGCCCGGTGACCAAATTATTGACCTCAGATGACCCATATACGATCCAAAATCAGATATTATCAAGATAAACATTCTGACCATATTCCATTAAGCTCAGATAAAAACTATGACCTCTATTGTCCACACAAGGTTTTTCTATGATTTGACCTAGTGACCTAGTTTCTGACCCCAGATGACCCAAATATAATCCCAATCCAGATTTCATCAAGATAAACATTCTGACAACGTTCCATAAAGATCTGATGGAAACTGTGACCTCTATTGTCTACACAAGGTTTTTCTATGATTGACCTAGTGACCTAGTTTTTGACCCCAGATGACCAAAATACAATCCAAACTCAGATTTCATCAAGATTAACATTCTGGCTAAATTTTATTAAGATTGGATGAAAACTGTGACCTCTACTGTCTACACAAGTTTTGTTTTAAACTTTGACCTAGTGACCTAGTTTTTGACCATATATGACCCAAATTCGATCCCAATCCAGATTTTAACAAGACAAACATTCTAACCATATTTCATTTAGATCTGATGAAAACTGAGACCTCTATTGTCTACACAAGGTTTTTCTATGATTTGACCTAGTGACCTAGTTTCTGACCCCAGATGACCCAAATACAATCCCAATCCAGATTTCATTAAGATAAACATTTTGACCAAATTTCATAAAGATTGCATGAAAACTGTGACCTCTACTGTCTACACAAGGTTTTTCTATTATTTGACATAGTGACCTAGTTTTTGACCCCAGATGACCCAAATACAATTCCAACCCAGATTTCATCAGATAAACATTCTGACCAAATTTCATAAAGATTGGATGAAAACTGTGACCTCTACTGTTTACACAAACAAATTGTTGACGGACGCACGCACGCACGCACGACGGACATCACACGATCACATAAGCTCACCGTGTCACTTCGTGACAGGTGAGATAAAAATACTGATATTAAAAACAAAACTTACATTTCGTGAACAATGTTGATACAGTATTGTACGTGAACTATTCAACATTACCAAAATGTTTGGTAAAACTTTCGCGTCCTTTTATGTTTTCACATTTTCATATTTTTCCAGGATGATTCAGGAGACCCGACAGAAGAATATGGAAATGTGCCATCAAAACCTGATGTTGAAGTAGAAGACTTGGATAATGAGACAGTAAGTTTATTGTTTTGTTGTTACTTATTTTATTTGTAATTGTGTGGAAAATATGTTTTCCCGGCAATGTGGGCAGTTATTTTATAAACATGTTTATTCTTAAAGTTCTTAATTAAAAAAAAAACAGATTTTGTTAAAAATAAATATGCACTTTACATGTGTGCATGTGTCATTTGTACATGAATTAGTTTTTAAATGTGCAGCACAACATAATTTGCCATTCTATACAATAGAGTAGCTAACCTGGTAATACTAATTCAGAACCTTTTTTGATTTTTTTCATTATTCACAACGCTTTATATGTTTAAAAACAGAACTGAGATCGTTTACACTTGCTTTAAAAAGTACAAAAGCTTAGAATGGATGAAACATTATTTTTGACTGAAAACTTAAGAACATAAATCTTTGGAGCTACAGCGTCCACATGTGTCATAATTTGTATGGAACATTGTATATTGCTCTTCTACCTTGGTCCATTTAATCATGACAATGGGTGCAAAACGAACTCATCCAAAGGGTCAACTGCTTTATATGAACCTATATAAATATAGCAAAATATTCTTTAAAACAATTTCCTATGAAATCATAAAGCCCAAAGGTTAAATAGTATGTATATAAGATTGAATTACGGTTCACACTTTATTTAATACATCTCCCTAGATCAAAACTGGCGATGCACTAGTTTTCATTGTCACATTTTCTTCTTGTAACTACAAGTTGCGTCGTAGGGTTATTCGTCATTTGACAATGTGTTGTTCATTTAAGAAGCCATAATAAAGGGTTTTCAATTACAAATAAAGGTACTTTAAAAGACGTCACTACCCCTTATTTCATGTCCTTTCAGTTACGAAGCAAGTTTTAAGGTACTTAAAAAGACAGAGCCCCATACCTTATTTCATGTTATTCCGTTTCATAAGCCACCATTGTCTTATGTAAAGCTTATTTCAGAGACCATTTTCTGTACGTCTTATTTCTGGCTATTTATTTTGTAATTGTTTATATGATTTATTTGAGGCCATTTTCTTTGCAGAAGCCTGATCATCTGGACAGGCAGATGAGCGATGACAGTGGTGTCGTGGACCTCGCTAGCCCTACTGCTCTGCCCGAGGGCTACTGTCGTGTGGCTTCCCAAGGGCTATTTATTGTACGAGAGGATAAAGGATTTCAGAGAGAGACGGTAATCACAGGGCATATGGGCAAGAAGCTCCCAGCAGGTCACTTGGAGATGAGGCACACAGCGAGTATGAACCAGGCGGTAACAGACGGTCCTGTTGAAATGGGCACAGTAAACGGATTGGACAGATATAGCAAAGGTCGTGTCGAGATCGGCCAGGAAGAAGGTGTTGAAACACAGGATGAAGCACAACCGCAAGAGATCAACATCAATTATTCGGAATTTAAGCATGAAAATAATTCTGAACAACTTGCTATCAACTCGGATCCTTGGGTTAACCCTTCTCCACCTACGATTGGTAGCTACGTTCCATTTCATGCAACCGAATCGACGGACAATTTCGATTCTGGTGGACACAATCAGAAACGGAACATACACAATCTGAAATTTAATGTTCATAAAGGCAGTGGATTTCATCAGTCTTCTAATTCAAGCATCCCCAATACAGATTACGTATTTGCAATCAATGGAGAAATGACGCCCCAGGATGGTAATAACATAACATCAGAATCCCCCAAATTTGTCAAACTTCAATGTGTTCCTATGCCGAATGCATTTAAGACCCCAGCTGGTAAACAACAAGACTCACTTATTCAAGAAAATGGTGTTTTAGATTTGGTTTTAGAATCAAGCAGTTATCCATCCAACTTGTCACAAAGTCTGTCAAACGCTGAACCAGTAGAAAGCGATTATATGAAAGCAGATTCTGGACTACCAGAGGTATATGCCTTCGCTGTTGGATACGTAATCAATGGTGCAGAAGTTAAAAAAGGAGACAATCGCACTTCAAATATGAGTTCTCCAATCAACAATAAGCCGGGACTGACCAACAATGTCTCCACCGCAGATGACCATATCAGCAACAACCAGAATGAGGCGGCAATACGACGACATTCGTCTGGGCGTAGTAACGGGTCAGATTCCACCGACTCAGGTGTAAACTCTGACAGGGCCAACCCGGGATCACAACGGAGTTCTCTGTCGAGCAGCGGAGAGGAATCAAACGTTCTTGAACCTCGAGAATTGCAGCCTGATAAATCAGGTTATGTGTTAGCGGCGCATATGGATCCAGCCTCACCAACAGTTTGCATCAAATGAGGTGCAATCGTATTTTTTTTATTTCNTTCGTCTTACATAAGCGTTTATCAGGCCATTCTGAATAACTTGCCTCAAAATGATTACTATTATGAGACATCATGTAGCATGTAATTATTCAAAGGGCAAGGTACCCAGTGGCAAAGTTCAAATATACACAAAACATGTGTTCAATACCTAAAGGAAATATTCATGATTGACTTGCCACAAATGTTCACAATGCTAATATGACAACACATGTTCCTCGCTCACACTTAAAGGGCAAAGGTCAAATACCGACACAATTGACCAGTCACACTTAAAGGGCAAAGGTCAAATACCGACACGATTGACCAGTCACACTTAAAGGGCAAAGGTCAAATACCGACACAATTCAGCTTGTCCCTTCAGTAACTCAGTCATTTTAATTTTTTTATTTAATTTAAAATGAATTGTCATAAAATACTTCCACGTGGAGACCGCTTTAAACTTCATTCGTGTATATAGTTTTTGTTTCATTATACGTTAGGTATATATAAATATTGTTCAATTGTTAGGATCATTTTAGAAATATCATTATTTAACACAAATGCTTTTACTAATGAATGTGTGTTGTGCTTAAACAAACTATATTTAATATGTCTTTAATTTTTTAATATGACGTTTACCTTTGTATAAACATGCACTTATACATGTTGTTGACTTCTCAATGTAAGCACATAAACACATGTTTGTTCTTCACAGTGTAAACATTGATTAGTGTTTATTTTCGTGTTCATGTATTTACTTATATGTTCCTGTATACGCAGAAGGGTTCATATCATTGTTGGTTTTATATATCAATGTCTTTTTGAGAATCAATTACGCTTTTTGGGGGTGAATCAATAGTTATATGATACAATTTTTGTAAAATAAAATAATTGTATTTCATGAATTCATAGGTGCCATGGTATATAAAAACAAGGCTGGTCACCATAGGATGACATATGCCCCCTTTTTCCACATTTTACTTAACCTAAACGCAAAGTGTTTTTCCACATTTTTCGAAACATTAACGCAAAGTGTCACGGAATTTCAGACGGACAGACAGACAGACGGACAGGGCGATCACTATAAGCCCACCTTCGGGGGAATAAAAAAAAACTTGTTTTTTTTTTCATTAGAAACCTTATTCGCGTAACAGTTTGTATGATCATAGAAAAGTATTTGTAGTTGAAAATTTGATATGCATGAAATGTATGTAAAATACCATTAAGCGCAAACAAACAAAAGATAAATACAAAGTTTTACGTGAATATGATACTTTAAAGTGTGGGTATGTACCCTATTGAAATCATTTATGAAACTGTAATAGTAGTGTTGCCGCTGGGAAACTTTCATCTAGAAAATGCCGGATTGGCGTTATTTATGCATATGTCTGAGTGTTGTTTATGTTTATACGTGATATTTATTCCTGATGTTAATCATTGTGGTTGAATAGTTTGTATTTCTTTTGTTTGTAAGAACTTTTATAAATTTTAAAAACATTTTAAACGAAATAAGTATTATTTCGGTAGAATAAGACGATTGGAAATTATATTGATATCTTCATTTTAAGGCAAGTTCTATACTATCAAACTGTAAATGCATGCTTTCGACATTTTCTTCGAGATCCGTTTCAAACGTTGTAAAAATTAGTATGTGCTTGTAAATATAAGCTAATAAATGAATAAATAAGTAAATTCATGCTTTTTTGAACAACAATTAGCAGCATTTTTTCAAACAAGTTTTATACGTTTTTCATATTGGCTATATTTTTCAAGGTGCTTTACCTGCACAGTGTTTTGTTACGATTTCCAAAAATGTGTTTAACTTAATATCTGAACATGTATATTTAAAATACTACAGAAAACATTATTCACATACATTTATTGATTTTCGCATTGTTGCAAAGTGAACTTGGCACGATATCATTGAATGTTGAGCATTATGTTTTATTTTACTCAACACGAGTCTGAATTTAATTTTTTTTTGACTCCAATGTTCATAATTTATTGTTGAATACAGGATTTCGTTTAAAATGTTATATCTTTGAAGCAGATCAAGACCTTGTAGCCTCAAATTGTCTCAGTATCAGACAGAATCATTCCTAATTGTGACTACATTGACATGCTTTTAGAGCTGTATTTTGAGTATTGAAGTGGGAATTATTATTTGTACTTATATGTCTACGGTCAATGGTTACTCATCCCTCAATTTATTCATACTTCTTGTCAATGTCCTGTTTCTCCACCAAGAGCGAACTTGATGTTATATTAAACGGGCTTATTGGTCAAAGAATGCTCACATCGCCGAGTCAAGAACCTTTAATCTGAAATATATATTTTTATAGATGGTCAAATGACACCCATATACGTTGCAATTCATATTTTGCTCAGGCTTGTTATCATATGTTTATTTTGCATAGGATTTCTGATCGTATGTTATGCACCTTCACCTATAAATAACCATACCTCAAATATATAAGCTTCTCTGTAATGTTCATATTCTACCAATGTAAATTGCCTAAACTATACTTATGATAACTTATACCTATACTTTGTTTTATAAATTTTCATAAATTCATGTATCATAAATATCCACTTATTGTATAGGCCTACATTTTATAATAAATACTAATATATGATACACATCTAATTTTGTTGTATAAAAAATGACTTCATTATACGTCCCAAGTTACCTACTTCTATACTATTAGGGTAACCTTTTCTACTTTGCTTTTAATAAGTATGCAATAATCGATTTTACCGCTATTGCGAAAAAGATATTTGTTAATTTCATACTGGCAAGCACTTGCCAAAACATTGGCAAAATCGGACAGGGATGCTTACCAAGATGGTTGTGTGTAGCCTCATAAAGATGATCACATGACTCAAAAAAACATTTCCGGATGTGACGATCAACGTTGAAGTTGGAGGTCCCAGTTAAACTTTAGATCGAAGAAGCTGGAACCTCAAACCCGCGACGTCAATTCGTGTCAAAGCCGGCGCCGACGAAACAATATATCGACAATGGCGATCTGACATCAAAGGTCTCCGATATATTGTGATATATATATATACATATTTCTCCGAAACACTTTATGGGGTGGGAGTGTGCCGCGAGCGCAAACCCCTGGATATTAAACTAGTGATATAAATGGTTAAAATACTGTCAATATTAATAACAAAATCCGTCGATATGTCCCTTAATAAATAAATATCGGTCCGTCATGTCAATACAACGCAAACATTGTTAGTTTCTGATATGTGTTGTGTTACTATGTACATTGTATTTTCCTTTATATGCAAAGCTTATATCTATATACAGTATAAACCTACGCGATATGTTTGTTCAGATTAACATAAAGAAAGTGGGAACGTTACAAAATCATGACTAAGTTTTATTGTGACATTGGTAATTAAACTTGAGCCATAGTTGGTGCACACGACACACCATTGCTTAAAATGATATATGTCCAATTTATTTTAGAATCGTATAATTCACGAGACAGAAAGGGCCGGACATTGACTTCTTATATCACTATACCTATATAAAGACTATTCACAAACTTCATGCGTCCATTACGACCATGACCTTTAAGCAAGCGACATGTTATCGCACGCAACACGACGTTCTGATATGATGACTTATTTGTGCCAATTTAATTCACAACATCTAGTTTAAGTTTACATATATAGGAGCATTGACATTAATAAAGGGAAATTACAATGTCATAACAATTACAGTGTCATTAATGTAGCTAGAGTAATGATAGGTGTGCTCAACACTTTCCTTAATTGCAAGATTATGCCTTGGAAGATTGAAATTAATAAGTTTTTTTGATACGGCCCAAACTAAATTTAATCATGAAAATTAACACATGGAACTAATTACGATTACGAAATCAGACTTAGACTTTTGGTTCTTGTAAACTGATTTTTTCATTTACGAGATCGATTTACCAATGAAGTTCAAGTTGATATCTTTAACAAGATCTTGTCACAGTAGTGCAAAATTCCCGCCAAAATGTGTTTGCTTGTATTAAAACATTTGTTTTAGAGAGTAGAATAATATTTGTAAAACATGGCACCTGTGTCATTTATTTATATTTCAAGGATCAATATAGTATTGGAGTTATTCAGTAGAGAATAAAATATATTGAAATGAAAGAAAGGGAGGTAATTAAAAAAAGAAGACTATAAACAGTTACTGTTCTTGATCACTGTATTTGTCCTTAAACTCATCCATTCATTTTACAGTGTTCAAATTGAAATATTATTGTAAAATTAGATCCATTGAATAGATTTGGAGTTATGCCCTGGACTAAGTTTCGGACTGACGCACAGACGGACGGAGATTATGGGTCATGTTCACTGCACTTCTCCTAGTTGCCATCTGTTAAAATGTCAAGCTTCAAGTAAATCCCTTCAGTAAATTAAGAGTTATGCTCCGAACAAAAATTTACTTTGAAATTATAAAAAGAGAGATTATTCAAAAACTAAGGTGGATAGAGTTATGGTTCTTGGTCATTGCACTTCTCCTAGTTACCAACTGTTTATATTCTAAGTTTAAAGTAAACCCATTGAATAGATTGGACTGATGCTCTGGACAAAGTTTCGGACGGCAGGACGGACGCACAAAAGAACAGACGAAGACTATTACTATATCCCCGTCCAAACTTTCGGCGGGGATAATAATTTGAGAGATAGCCCGGACAAAACTTAAGCATGAAACTTAACAAAAGGAGATAAATGGAATTGTTTGAAATCACAAGTTCTGTTGTGTGTGCTCTACACTTCCCCACAATAAGATCGATCTACTTCGGTCCCCTCCCAGTTTTCTAATTGAATCGGACAGCTTAAGATGAAATGTTCTGAGCGAGCGTCATTATCATTGGGCCTTATTCAGTGTTTACAAGATTTTACTATAGCCGCATCAGCTTCCATGAGGCCATTATTTTTAACGGACCAGAACCATTTTCGAACTCGGTCCAGGTATATATTTAACAAATTTTCTAAACACGTGTTATTACTAATGGGCAAACACGAGGCTTCTAGCGTGTTCCCTAGGTTTCACTATAACCGTATAAGGAACAAATGGCAGCAAAGTTCTTGAATGGACCGAAATCATTTCCAACTAGGCAAACAAGCTAAGAAAGATATAATCAATACAAGTGGCTTCTGACCTTGCTGTTTTAGCAAAAGTATCTTTGATTAAGTTTCATCCTCACTGAGAAAAAAAGGTGACTTATCTTTTACTTCCATGTATTTACGATTGAAGGTCAAATAGTATTTTCCTGCACAAATAAATGCCATTACCTATAGTTTCGAGGCAATGTAATAAAGGGTATTCATATTGCATGAAACATGTTTGTTGCTTTTCATCACCAACCACTCATCATCATCTTCTTCTTCTTTATAATCATGTTCATAAAGAAACACACTCGGAATTTTTCGGCAGTATATAACTCGATATGCTTTTGGTAGAATTCATATTCAGATGACTTCATTACGATAATGACTGTGATAATATGAATTATTTTCATTAGGATGGTATATGGGTAATTTCTTCTTAGTAATATAATCATTATCATCCATAATGATCCATAATCCATAATCATCTTCATAAAGAAACACAATCGCATTTTTTTCGAAAGTCTTACTCGATATGCTTTAGGCAGATTTCATATTCAGATGACTACATTTAAAACAATGGACCGGAACGAAACTCGAATTTGATCTGTTAGTCATGTTGGTAGACTCACACAACAAAAATCAGGTAAATATTTGAAAGCGTTAAGGGGGAAAACTCCGGAAACGGAATGCCGGACAGTGCAACTGCTATTAGCCAATCTACCAGGAGCATAAAAACATCTTCCAGTAAATCAAAATGTGTTGTCTTATTACAGAGTATATCAAATACTACCATAACTGGGTCATTAACATGGCTCTTGTGATTAGCATGATAGATGTTGACTCGTTGGTCAGGATTATATTGGGTCAAAATGACGCAAGTAGAAACACAATAGCTCCGTTAAAAAAAATCAATTTTGCTTGCATCAAAATGCAGGCGTCTATTAAAATCTCTGACATTCTGAACGAGTTTCATACAAATTGAGTCATACATTTACATGTGGCCTTTAGAGACGTTACGTGGTTTTACTAAGATTTGATCCGTTAACCTCACTTAGTTTGAGGACACACATGACCCAGATTAGAAAAAAACAAGAATATTGCCAAGCAATGATGTCCCCTAACGGCTCCACCATTGTCAGATTGTTTTAAATATATATTTGTTGCCATAGCATTAGCAACCAGAATTTTTGACGTAGGAACAAAATGATGTGCATAATCTCCATATTGCCATCTGTCCATGTTTCAATTTTCATGAAAAAATATGAATAACTTTTTAAGTTATCGCATGATCCAGAAAAGTGTGACAGACAGACTGACAGACTGACGGAGCGCAAATCATAAGTAACCTCCGGTGAAACCGGTAGGGCACAATAAATGTGGCCCCTTTGGGGTTACCAGAATTTGACATATAATTACCAGAATAGTTTTAGAGTTTCAGATAATTTTAACAAAGGCTGTAATGTGCAAAACATTTTGTGATGCCACAAGTGAGATTCTTAGATTGTGTATGCAATCTTGCATCATAACATCATATCCTCCCACCACGGTTGTGTTTTCATGTTCTTGTGCTTCTAACCCAGAGGTGAAAATTGTTAAAGAACAAAGGCACTTACAAAACAATGTAAAAATGTGAAAACATTTATGGTTAAAACATGGGCAAAGATTATTTTTTTATTTCTCAGGATTTTCCAAATATTTGTTGAAATGTCTGCGTTAAATCTTAAGATTGTAACCTTGAAAACTGCTCAGAGTTCATTTAAGCATTTTAAAAAGTAGAATTTTTAAATCTCATAAAATATTGTAAAATTATTTAAACCAGAGAATCAGAGATGTGTTTGTGAGAAACACAATGCTCCCTACTGCGCCGCTTTGACTATTTATTTACCTTTGACATTGAAGGATGACCTTGACCTTTCACCACTGAAAATGTGCAGCTCCATGGGATACACATGTATACCAAATATGAATGTTACATCTGAAGCGAAATAGAAGTTATGAACATTTTTCGAAACCTAAACGCAAAGTGAGACGGAAATTCAGAAGGACAGACAGACGGACAGTGCGATCACTATATGCCCACCTTCGGGGGGCATAAATATACATTTGTGTCAATCAATTCCAAGCGTTGGGCTTATTTGTATGTGGAATATCCATCTATCACTTTATTGCAAAATATATCATTTAGATTCAATGTAGGCTTATTAGTACTCAATATGATTGAAAAGGACAAGATTTATCTCAGTGGTGTACGTTTACTTTCTGATTTGAGACATTTTTAACCTAAATTAACAACAATGCCTTTTTTTACTTTAGCCAGTTTGAACAGTGCTTAAATGGCAAG
The DNA here is from genome assembly GCA_007657795.1 of Dreissena rostriformis. Taxonomy (NCBI): domain Eukaryota; kingdom Metazoa; phylum Mollusca; class Bivalvia; order Myida; family Dreissenidae; genus Dreissena; species Dreissena rostriformis. Next base: position 50,089 of record VMBQ01005168.1, read on the forward strand.
GAAAACTTTAAAATCAATAAAGCTAGACCAAACGATTCGTAACTACCTATTTCAGATGCATGCTTGTTAACTGAAAATAACATGTTTCACTCTATTTGCGGAAAATGGTTTGTAAGTGTATTATCAGCGAAATGTTAAGCGAACTATATGAATCGTCTTTGTAACTAGACTATTGATTTTACTTCAGTGTGTATTTAAAAAGGGGTTGTGGATTTTAAAGGCAATGTCATTCAGGTATCTACAAGGTTTAAGTTCAGTATATGTGTGTGTCTTCATAAGTACCCATTCTTTGCATAGGGAAGGGATCATAGTTATATTTTAAACAAAGCGTTCCAAACAAAGGACAGTTCACAATATCTATTGCAAAATGGCAATGTCTGTTAGTTCAATTAATAACAGTTCAGATTTATTGAAAGACTTTGTTTGTGGAGCTTGCGAAAGTAGAAAATTTGAAGAAAGTTCAGATTATTTTTGTTCAACGTGTACACAGTTTTTCTGCAGAAACTGCATTGATCATCATGCTAAAATGTATGCAAACCATTTGAAATATGGAAAAGGAGAAACAATAAGTTGGCCTCTTGCAAAGGCAACGGAGGATTTGCTGCAGAAATGTGATGTCCACAAGGACAAGAAACTGAAAATGTTTTGTCATGGCCACAGTCAGCTGTGTTGCTCTGATTGTGTTTCACTGAGGCACAGGTAAGTTACACACAGTCCAGTCATGGAATAGATTGGAACGGTTCAAACAATGCTGACCCATTTTACATCCTTTCCGAACCCTATACCTAATCAACCATTATTTTTGAACGAATTTAACATTGGTTCATTAAATGGGTCAGCCTTGTTTGTACCTTAGTATAAGTGGTTATTTCCAATGTGTATCGAAATCCATGATAAGTCTATTGATTGTTAGATACTGAGGTTTTAGAAAATGTGCTTCTTGTACTAGTATCAATAACATAATAGCTGTCTTTATTTTTATTATTAAGCTCGCCTGCTTAGTTGTTTTATGCATTTTGAGTTATTCTAATCAATTGTCATTTTTTTATGGTTGCAATGTCTGAAGACATTGCTTAAAAAAATGGGGCATACACTGTTTTGATGGACAATCTTCAATTGATAAAGGTTTCCTTTGGTAAGGACTATAATGCTTACCATCACTGTACAATTTTTGTTTATAAAACTTTTTAGTGTGAACTACACGTTGGTCTTTTATTTCTTTTTAGGACGAGTTTTTAATTAATATTGTCTTCCAAGACATACGCTGGTTAGACCATTATAAATGCAATACTTTGTAATGTTTTATTTCATTAAGATATTTCATTAATGCCACTTGTGGTAATTATGATTTTTGTTGCTATTTTAGAATGTGCACACACACAGCTGGCTCTAATTTCTGAGTCAGCCAAACACTTGTCGTTCGATACGGAACGGTTGTCAAACAATCTTAAAATTATTGTTGTTGCAATAAATAAGTTTAAGAGTACAACATTCAGTCTGTGGAGGAATCATGCAGTGAAAAACTGCAAGAAATCCGAGATATGCGAAAGAAATTAAATGCTGCTTTTGATGAGCTAGAAAATACATCATTGAAAGAATTGGATGAAATTCAGACCACATTGCTTACATCTCTAAAAAAAGATATTGACAACTGCAGCAGACTGACGGATGACATGCATAAACTCGATGAAGCTGTAAATTGCCTTTGTGATAAGAGCAAGAAAGAGGTAGAGTTCATAGTTAGCAGAAAATGTCTGGACAAAATACAAGAGTCTGAGGCATATTTGAAGGAGAACCCTATAAAGGTGCAGAGTTCAATGATCTTCCATGCAAACACTGACATTGAGCAGTACCTTTATCAACATTCTAGTCTATGTATTATTGTAGTAAAACGTGTAGAACGGAAAAAAAAAAATCTACTTCCGCCCCGATGTAAATAAATAGTCAANTATTGTAGACAATACGCAATCTCTCACTGTCAAGAGGAAGTATATTGTGAGAGTACCAAATTACACATACCAGCGTTTTCAAATCAGTGCAGATTACTGGCAACAACAAGTGAATCTGTTAGACCAGCATTTCAATGTGTCCAGTCACTATGATGTGTCTTGTCGTCCAGAGGACATTTGCCAAATCACATCCAGTAAGATGGCTGTATTTTTTACGAATGTTGTGCAGTTTATTTCTGTGTGCAATGGGCAGATAGTGAATGGTAGAAAGTTTCAGTTGCAGCATGACATTCATGGTATCGCCCACCATCAGGGATGCTTGTATGTCACCTCTGGCACTGCTCTGTACCGCTACACTATGACTGGATCACTTGTCAAAAAGCTGTACAAGGCTGCTAGTGGTTAACTCTCGAGAACACCTTTAAAATTATTATTGAGAACAACAAATGAAACAAAGGAGCAATAGTATTTATATATATTATTTTTTAAGCCTTATATACTTATTATATATAAATATATATATTCAGTGTACGCATGTGCAGTGAGTCCTGCTGGCATCTCTGGCAACCGAAGGAACCCTGATATCCACCTTTGAGCATCCTGAACTGCGGCACCCATGGGGTTTAGGTGTTACTACTGCAGGTCAAGTGCTAGTCTGCGGATACAGCTCCAATAATATCATACAGGTAGATCATGAGGGAAGAAAGAAGCTGGAAATCATTGCTTCACAGAAAGATGGTCTCAGTGGACCAATGTCTTTCTTCTACAACACCAACACTCACCAGATCATTATGGCACTTAGCAATGACAGTAAAATCCTTGTTATAGACTTGCAAAAGCTCTTTCAGTGGTACTCACATTTATGTTAACACCTTTTTAAATGTTATTTGACTTTTTTCTTTGAATTGCTTATTTGGTACTAGCAGTCAATATCTAGGTCATAAAAAAAATCACCATTTTATATTTTGTTATTAACAAGTAATCGAAAACTAGAGATTTGTCACTGACGTGACGTATACCCCCACATGCTGCATTGACACAGAATATTTTGCATGCTGTCTCACAAAACAAGAGAAGGTTATTTATGGCAATTATTAATAATTATTATGCCATTATCATTTATGGCCATTTTGACCTTTGACCTCAAAGAGTGACCTTGACCTTTGAGATATTGAAGTAATTCTTTCGCGCGACACACCGTCTAATGATGGTGAACAAATGTGCTAAATGATTTTAAAATCCCTTGATGAACGACATAGTTATGGCCCGGACAAGCTCATTTATGGCCATTTTTGGCCTTTGACCTCAAAGTGTGACCTTGACCTTGAAGATATTGACGTAATTCTTTCGCGCGACACACCGTCCAATGATGGTGAACATAAGTGCCAAATGATTTCATAATCCCTTGATGAACGACATAGTTATGGCCCGGACAAGCGGGACAGACAGACCAGACCGACCGACCGACCGACAGACAGACCGACAAAGTGACTCCTATATAGCCCCCATTACCTATGGTTATGGGGGTATAATAAGGTTGGTTTAATGCTCTAAAAATTGCATCATTTAAAACAAGCATGTATGACACAAAATACAATAATGATGCTTATTTGTTCTTAAGTCTTGCTTCATGTCATATTTTAATATGCGGTTATACATGTTTTATGTTAAGTAATTATTATGATGTATGAGTATCTAATTATTTATAAATTCCGATGTTTTAGATCATCCATTTGCAATTATTTAGGGATAAATATTTATGTTTCTTTTTTAAATGAAACTAATGGTATTAGGTATTTGTGCTATGTTCGTATGTGTTCCATGAATCGCCTATTGGGAGTCATTATACTACACAACTATGGACAAACTATTTAACATCAATAAAATGTTACAATAAGTTGGGAGCGTTTCTTTGACTATTAAACTTTACTACTTAAAGCTTACATTTTTATTATGGCAAAAATACATTCCACTTACGTTCAGTGTACCACTTAAATAATATAAGTGTTATAGTAACTATTATTTTTGCAGAAACATACACTAATCGCTGTAAATTACCTGAAACAGTTATAAAGACTATGAACACAACAGACGGAAATTTTAATGCTCTTTAAATATGCAAACAAATCCTTGGTTATTTCTGGTCATCATTTTTCAAAGAAAGTTCCCTTATAAGTCATTTTATAAAAGTTCATTTGAATTATCTGAAAAACTGCATGGGGTTTCCTTGGCACTAAAAACGGTTAAAAATAAGCTAGACAACCTTTTGAATCTTCTTGGCTCATACCTCTGACTGATTACACAATATCTCCACAGAATTGTGAATAGTATGACAATGTGCACAATTTCTGAAGATAATTTTTAATAAATTATAAAAAAAAACATGGCTGTTAAATGGCCTCGCAATTTTAATAACTTCCACCGGAAAGAGCTTCGAATAAAAATTGACATATTGATGGAGGGTCTTATGGGAGTGTGCAGAGTACAAGAACCACAACTCTTTTCAGGATTTAAAGAGTTATTTCCCTTGCTTTGGTATTATAATAAAGTTATAGGAGTTATTTTAATAGAACGTTTTCACTTGATTGATGACCTTGAGAGGAAGTGCAAAGGTGAACAACTCTGTTATTTGTTGGTTTAAAGTTATTGCCATTTGCCTAAGATAGTTTCTTGTGTGGAGCATAACTATGCAAGTATTGAAGGTATCAAATAAACCTTCATAAATTGATAGATGGCGTTAATAGAAAACGCTTAGTACCAGGACAATACCCGTCTTTTCATAATTTTTTAGATTTATTGTCCTTTGTTTATGTTTCATGTGCACAAAAAATAAATAAGTATTGAAGGGATTTATAAAAAAAACAAGTGATGTGTTTGTGAAACACTATGTCCCCCTTAAAGCGATTTTGACCCATATATTTCACCTTTGACCTTGAAGGATGACCTTGACCATTCACCACTCAAAATGTGCAGCTCCATGAGATACACATGCATGCCAAATATCAAGTTGCTATCTTCAATATTGCAAAAGTTATGGCCAATGTTAAAGTTTGTGCAAACAAACCATTAAACAAACAGACAGGACAAAAACAATATGTCCACCAGTATAGACTTGGGGACATAAAAACTTCACATATTGAGGGAACATTGAGATGAAGTGCAAGGCGAATTAACCATAACTCTTCCTATAGCATTTATGGAGCTAGTGCCTTTTTCGTTTGTTTTTTTTTGGTATAGAACATAACTACATACTAACATTTTCTTGCGCAAACCATCACTTGAAAAGCATTGAATCGTTTCAAATGAAAATTCATATATTAATACCAGAGGGTCAGGATGGCCCTTAAGCGCTCACATGAATTCACGAAAACTAATTTTTAATATTTGACCTGTTGATTAAGTTTTTCACCCCACTTCACCCATACTCAAAGATGGCTTTCATATAGTCACGATAAACATTCTGACGAAGTTTCATCAAGACTGAGTCTTATATGTGACCTCTAGAGCGGCAACAAGTGTTTCTTACATTTCACGCGGTGACCTAGTTTTTGGACGCATCTCGCCCAGATTCGCAGTTTGCCTAATTATTTGCAAGATAAATATGCTAACTTTCATCAGGATGAAGTCATAAATGTTGCCCCTAAAGTTGATTTTTTTTTAAAGATTTGACCTGATGACATAGTTTCTAAACGCACGTAACCCAGATTCGAACATGGCCAAGATATTTTAAAGAAAAACATTCTTGAGTTAAATGAAGCCTCAACACATGTTATATGGTTTCTGTAAAATTTGATCTGGTAAGCTGGTTTTTTAACGCACTTTGCCCAGATTTGAAATAAACCAATATATTGTCCAGATAAACATTCTGACCACGTTTAACCAAGAACGGAAAAAACATGTGACCCATAAAGTGTGTATAGGCTTAAAATTGCAACGCAAATCGCATGACGCTGAACATAACGTGATAACACTAGCTCACAATGAGCGGTTCGTGCTCAGGATAAATATTCTGACCAAGTTTCAACAATTCTGAGTCATGAATGTGGCCTGTTTTTTTTTAGATTTGACTTGTCCTAGTTTTCTGACACCTGTGACCCAGATTACATCTTGGCTTTGATATTGTCAAGATAAACAATCGGATCAAGTTTCATTAAGATTGACTGAGCATTCAAATGGCCGTAACCATTTTCGATCTCGAGGCACACATTTTCTTAGCGAAACTCATGAAAACGGAGCAAGAAAAATGCGACTTCCAGAGCGTTCAGATGCTTTCTATTTAAGTTGACAAAATGACCTCGGTTTTTACAACACTTAACTAAGTTTCGATCTAGGTCGCGATGCCATTAGGAAAAGCCGTTCTGAACAAGTTAAGATGAAGATTTGGCAATACATGCTGTCGCTTTGGTGTTCACAAGTTAATGTTGAAAGGAGAAACACACTTGAGTAAGCAACGAAAATTACACGTCAATAACGCATGATTGACCTTTGACATATGACTTGCCTACAGCAGCAGAGATACACGGTTCGCTCTATCACCAATTCTGATATAGAGAATACAATGCCATATTTTACATAGTATCGGTTTACAAAATAAAATAAATGTAAATTATGCATGTGTCAGTGAGTACCATATTGAAACTGTTTGAATAAAAGCGTCATGGTTGCTCATAAAATAAATTCAAAGTTTGCTCATAAAATAAATTCAAAATTAACTTCAAAAACTCGGTGAAACAAACCGACGAACGTACCGATTTCATTTCCAACTCAGTTCTTATAATGTGAGTTTGTTCTCCGCCTTGTCTTCCAATATACGTTTCCGCATTATATGTGTCCAAAAGGTCAATTGATTTTCTCTCCAAGTACTGTAATGATTATTATACAAGAGCACCGCAGAGCGGATGCCAACGCTCGGCTGTGGGTGCAGTTTTGAAATAAAAATGACCTTGACCTTTGACCTTGAAGGATAACCTTGACCTTTCACCACTTCAAATGTGCAGCTCCATGAGATACACATGCATGTCAAATATCAAGTTGCTAGCTTCAATATTGCAAAGGTTATGGCCAATGTTTAAGTTTTCGGACGACGACGCGGAAGGACGAGCTTGGCTATGACAATGCCTCGGGTTTTCTTCGAAAACAGCCGAGCTAACAATACTACCATACGCATCCATCTTAATCATTCCGTCAACGATAAGATAAGAACAAGAGTTTTTGATACAAAATATTATCTTCTTACAAGTAGTACTCGTATATGCGTGCACAATTAATTACTAACTTTACATATGTTTAGTATGATTGCATTAAATGTGTTTAAAGTAGTTTTCTCGTTGAATTTATCCAGCACGTTCCATATTTCACCTTACAGCGTCAATCCAGATTATAATTTAACTCGTATAAATCCACCATTTACTTCATTGAAAAAATATGTCAATGATGAATTCATAAAAGTCAAAAAGTTCATATTTCTATGTACGTTTCCAGTTCCGGTTTACGATTTCCTCTGCCTTTTGTTTCAGCTTTAGCAGTCTACTGGATGATGGGTATTTCATGTAACATAAATTGAACAGGCATCCAATACTACATAAGAAATTCATAAATTGTGCTATTTATTCGCTGTTAATTCGTTCCATTGTCGGACTTGATCCACAAGAAGTAGATATCATTTTGTAATGTGTGATGAACTATGTGCTTAGGGTTCACTGAACGAAATACGCAAAATAATTACAAATTAACTAATTAGCAAAAATCTTCACTAGTTTGTATGACCTCTGTTCTAAGCAGTCTCATGAGTATGATACTGCGCTTATAAATTATTTGTTTTCATGAAGATAATAGTGCAGAATAATTGCTAATACTCTTTTGTCGTTGACATTCTCCAGTACGTTCCATATGTCAAGTTGACAAACAACAACGTCCCTATCAATCCAGATGATAATTCAACTTGTATAAATCCACCATTTACTTCATTGAATAATAATTATGAATTCATACAATTCAACAATGAGTCCATATTTAATTGTACGTCTCCACTTCCGGTTAACAATTTCATCTGCCTTTTGTTTCCGTTTGTGCAGTCCACTAGATGAACGGGGGGGGGGGNTTTCATGTAACATATGAAATCCAAACGCCATCCTCTCATTCGTATACAATTCAGTCGACGAACATGACATGATTTGAGTTGGCATCCAATACTTTATTTGAAAATCATAATTCGTGCTACGTTCCCCTGTTCATTCGTTCAATTGTCCAACTTCATCCGCAAAAGAAAAGATATCTATATTTAATGTGTGATTAACTATATGATTAGGGTACACTGAACGAAATTCGCAAAACATAAACTTATTCGTAAAAATCTTCACTAGTTTGTATGACCTCTGTTCTTAGCAGTCTCATGAGTATGATATTGCGCTTATAAATTATTTGTTTTCATTAAGATAATCGTGCAGAATAATTGCTCATATTCGACACACACGATGTGAAAAGTAAGCGTGAATCTGCTATGGGTTTATAGGAATTAATTAACTCCAGAAACATAAGCAGTTATGTAAATTCTTACACCTCAAAGTCTTTTATTTAAGGCAAATGACCAATTGCCAATACTATACGAGACACAGCAATTCTTTTTTTATTATTTTGTATGAACTGTTAAACTCAATATGTAAAACCTATCAACCTATTCACAAAAACACAAACATGTATTTTGGAGTGATACAATGTTGAAACATTGTCAGTGGAATACTTATAACGGTTAGTTTGTGATGCCGTCGCTATTTTTCAAAATATGCCATTCACAAGTCGTGTTGTTTGTGTTTGGCTGTCTGTGTTAATGTAAACATGATCGCATTCCTTTTATTTTCCCATTCGAGATTAACTAAACTAATACACACAGACGAGCGTACGATTTCATTTTTCAACTCCGTGTTTATAGTGTCAGAATGTTCTCAAAATTGTCTTCCAATAAACGATTTCCCAGTATACATGTCCAAAACGTCCTTCGATTTTCTCTCCCTCCACTGTTAGGAGTACTATCCACGAATACCTTACGGATCCATATCTTTAATCAACGATTAGACAAGCACACGAGTATTTGATAAAAAAAATATTTTCGTGTATGTACTACTAGTAAAAGTGTGTAAAACTTATTCCTAAAATAGCATATGCTCAGTATAATTGCATTGAATGTGTTATACGTTCATTTGTCGATGACATTGTCCAGCACGATCCATATTACAACTTAAAATGTTCCTATCAATCTAGATGATAATTCAACTCGTATAAATCCACCATTTACTCAATTGGATATTAATGATGAATTCATACAAGTCGACAATAAGTCCATATTTAATTGCACATTTCCACTTCCGGTTTACGATTTCTTCTGCCTTTTGTTTCCGTTTATACAGTCAACTAGATGATGGGAAGTTCATAATATATGAATGCCAGACGCCATCCTCGCATTCGTATACAAGGCAGTCGACGAACATGACATGATTTTAGCAGGCATTCAACACTAAATTTAAAATTCATAATTAGTGCCATTGTCTCCTGTTCATTCGTTTAATTGTCCGACTTGATCCGCAAGAAGTAAAGATATATTTTATTTATGTGTGTTGAACCATCAGCTTAGTGTTCACTGAAATAAATTTACCAATTAGTACAAATGTTCACTTGTTTGTATGGCCTCTGTTCCAAGCAGTCACATTAGCATGACAAGGCACAAATAAATGATTTGTTTTCATGAAGATAATTGTGCAGAATAATTGCCAATATTCGATCCACATAATGTGAAAAGTACGCGTGAATTTGCTATGGGTTTAAAGGAACAAAATAAACTCAAGAAACATTAGCAGAAGTGTAAATCCTTACACCCGTTAGTCTTTTAAGACAAGTGACCAATCGCTCATACTATACAAGCAAGACGCAGCAATTCTGTTTCGATATTTTCCAGCACGTTCGATATTTCACTTGACAGCGGTCCAACTAATCCAGAATTATAATGATGAATTCATATAAGTCGACAACAAGTCCACATTCCATTGCTCGTTTCAACTTACGGTTTGCGATTTCCTCTGCCTTTTGTTTCAGTTTTTGCAGTCCACTGTATGATGGGTATTTCATGTTACATTTGAAATCCAGACGTGATCTTCTCATTCATATACAAGGCAGTCGACAAACATGACACGATTTGAGCAGACATCCAACACTACATTTGAAATTCATCAATCGTGCCCGTTTTTACGTTCAATAGTTTAACATGATCAGCATGAAGTTACGATATCGCTGTTTAATGTTGCATGAACTATACGCTTCGGGTACACTGAACGAAATCGTCAAAACATTAACTAATGCGTTAAAATCGTTACTAGTTTGTATTACCTCTGTTCCAAGCAGTTACTTCAGCATGATCCTGCGCTAATAGATGCTTGTTCTTATGAATGTAAGCGGGATTTTGTATGTATATATGGGAATAAATCAACTCCAGAAACATAAGCAGTAGTGTTAATTCTTACACCCGCTAGTCTTTTATTTGAGATAACTTTAGTGAGCTTGTAACGTGTGGCATCTTGTCATTGAAATAGGAGAGGCGCTTTCTTAGATATATATTCATGAATTTAAACTAGCATTTTTTTCAAATACAAATCCATCAAATTTGCAATGAATTCTAGAATTTTGTCAACGGTCACATTTGTTTAACAGTTTTTCATCAGTTGTTAATATCACAATGTCATTAGTAACTGTGTAGTTGCGCAGCCCTGCAGTCACTTTTGTGAACAGTCCTCTTTCATAGTCTGTATACATGTATTGTTTCTAGAATATTCGTAATGTTTCCCTAAAGCCATATAGCAATCCCTGGAGGCCATGTGGTTTAACCGATCGCAATCATTTTCAAAATCGACAGAGATATCATTGAAACAAATTACCCACAGAATATGACAAAGTTAAATCAAACGGGCATGATTTTAAAATATTTGTATTAACTATATTTCATCGTTCCTAAAAAAGTAGTTATTCTGCTGCTCTGATGAATATTTAACCATCGAGTATTTTAACGGCAAAATGGACTTTTTAATTGGAAGAATAAGGCAATAACGTTAATGTGTATATACACGTTTGTGTTCTAGGATTAATTCTGGGCTAAGTGTTAGGTTAGGCTAGCCATCTTATCGGTTTTGACCGGGTATGTTTCGCATTGATCGTTCCCAGACGGTGACATCAGCTTCACGTTTAATGCTGGAAATGTTTTTGATACTGATAGGAAATTGTTCACGTGCCATAAATAAAAGACTAACAAGAATTTATCTTATGATAATGTTTCTGGACTTTCATCTGGTGAGCTAGTTTGTTTTTAATTGTCTGCAGCATGTGCATGAAAACAAGAATAACATGGTTTACATTAGTGGTTAGTTACCTTCAATGTCAACATTATACCATTTCCTAATTTTATAAACAATATAGAAAATAGTAATTTAATCTATAAATACAATGTGCAATCAAACGGATAATAAAATATGTGTAGCAAATAATTGTACAGTTATGTTATAAACGTAATCTTTGAGGCACGTATATCAAACTGGCTATTTATTAACCAGTTGTATACATGTGTATACCTTGTCCAGCCTGTGTTAGCTATTTTAGAATTGACTTGCATTGTTAAGTGCACAGCGTTTTTTTTCGACAATAAGGTCGTTCTCAACAATTAGTTGTGTCATGTTATATCTAAAACAGCGTATTACTTATTGTTGGGGGTTTGTCCGCCAAACGTCCCACTCATAGAAATGTTTATTAGTGTTTGCATAATAAATTTAATAGTATTATCCGTATACAATTACTATTGTTAGCCTTTTCATGAAGGCATTATATTAAGGGTGATAATTCGTTTATCATGTTATTGTAGCACTTATTATCAGTCGAAACCCCTTTTCGTTCACATTATGAATTTGCAGATTACGTATGTGTATACTGTCACGGAACATATGTGATGGTGTTAAATTCTTTACCTTCAGTTAATGCCATGTCTGAACAGTGCATAATATAAGGAAAACCAGAACTATCCTGACCTACAACAATAATAAATTTCCAGTGACACCTATGATCTCATCCGCTATCATTTTACCCTCAAGTATGACCTTGACTTTGAGACCGCGTCCTTATGCCTTGTGAGCATTATATCAATGTGATTAACCTTCCAGACAATGTTCATGGAAAAAATATATAGGACATAGGAGCAAATCAACAGACATTACAGTACAGCTTAAAATTTCAAGCGTTAAGTTTTATATTGATTTTGAGTTGGCTTATGCACATACAAGGGTTGTCACAAATAACCACAGACAAAAGCTACATAATAAGGGTCTATTACAAATAATACGATATCATTGTGCCGTTGAAACGATTGGCCAATATGAAGATTTTAAACAGATTATTCCCAATAATATTATAACCGCACAAAATAAATATGAACGAGGCCATTTCCAACAGTGCACGTCATTTTACTCTTTCAGCGTCAGATGGAATCACCATATCGATTCATGCTGTATATATGCGTAACATCCATTCTTTGTACGGTACTAAAAAAGGAATCTTGTAATAAACCGTTGATATTCCGAGGCCGACAAAAGAAGGACACAACGACGCGATCAATTATTTTTGGACTTTTGCACCTGTTAGTCAGCTTATATATGTAAATATGTTTCCCTTCTTCTAGTACCTGTGACACCGGTTTATACTCTTGGAGACTTGCCTAACGAAACACTTTTCAAAATTGAATAACTCAGTTATTAGTAAAGATTTTGATTTAAAATTGAATATGTGATCATTTGACTACATTGTGTGCATGTTCACGATAAATAATACATCCGTGACGATCGGACACTTAAGCACGAGGGTAAGGTATGGTTTTATCTTTGTGCACGTGTAAATGGAGAAACGCGATATAATTCTAATTTAATTTCAATTTCATCATTATATGTGGGTTCTCACACCAAGAAAAACATTAAATTACTTCCAAAAAGAGCTGTGTTTGAGAAACGCACTGTCCCCTACTGCGCTTCAAAGCCGTACAGCAGGTATTTTAGAGAAAATCGTTAATTCCAAGGCCCGTTACTTCGTCAAAAATCAATGGACCGGAACGAAACTCAAACTTGATCTGTAACTCTTGTAAGTAGACTGACGCATACACAATCTGGTCAATATCTGCAAGCGTTTAGGAAAAGAGTCCAGAAAACTGTAATTCTAGAGAAAATTGCAAGGCCCGTAACTTTGCCAAAAAATCAATGGACCCGATCGAAACTCGAACTTGATCCAGTGCCCCAGATAATTATTTGGGCAATAGGGTTTTCACCCATTGATTTTGAAAAATAGGGTGATTTCAGTTTTTAAATAGGGTGAAATAAGTTATTAACATTTATACCTCAAAATCATTGCTGCTTAACTTGTGTTGCACAGACTGGGTGCAGTATGCACATTTCAACGTTTTTGTCTGTCCCATCAACGTCAACATTTTCTAACCAGGGATATGACTTTTTCCACTTTTGACAGGTTTTTTCAATCGCGGACTTTCCTTCATGTTTTTGGATGTATATTAACTACTTTCAACTGCTGCATACACAGTTTCTAACAAATTGATAACACAAATGATTCCGTTGTGTGTACTTGGTTGGAAAACGTTTTCGATCGACATATATTTAGCGCAACAATCGCACCGTTATAGTAACTGAAAGTACAGACGCTTTACAAATACATGCACGTCGTAAATACTTTGGTCAGACGCTTAATTTGTTATGAAATTTAGTCCGCATAGCGTTTGAATAACTTCGACTGTTTTGCTTCACCGTCATCTAGGTGCTTGCTACCTTTCGAATGAATAAAATCTTCGTCGCCGTACGATAATTATTCCAATGAGAAATAACCGAAATTGAGCAAAGCATTTTCGATCGAGACTTGTATCGTACGCATTAAATTTAAAGAATACGCGTAATAGTCAAATTGATTGCGTTTTCAATACGCATCATATTGAATTTCTTTGCGTTTTTAAAAAATTTAATAGGGTGATAAACGCCGATACGCAGCTTATCTGGGGCACTGCTTGATCTCCAAGTCATGCAGGTAGACTCGCATACCACACATCAGATAAATATCTATATAACAAGGGCTGTTTGTAAAACGCGCATGCCCCCCCCCCCAAATGGGCTGTCAGTTGTAGTGGCAGCCATTGTGTGAATATGTTAAGAGTATGATTGGCAGTTTAAAGAATTGCTCGCGTGACTCATTGAGTTCGTGAGTTATCATCCGGAAACCATTTTACTGCTTCAGGTCACTGTGACCTTGAACTTTGACCTAGTGACCTGAAAGTCAATAGGGGTCATCTGCCGGTCATGACCAATGTCCCTATGAACTTTCCTGATCCCAGGCCTAAGCTTTCTTGAGCAATCATGCGGAAACCATTTTACTGCTTAGAGTCACTGTGACCTTGACCTTTCACCTAGTGACGAGAAAATCAATAGGGGTCATCTGCCAGTCATGATCAATGTCTCTATGAACTTTCCTGATACCAGGCCTAGGCGTTCTTGAGTTATCATCCGGAAACCATTTTACTTCTTTGAGTCACTGTGACCTTGACCTTTGACCTGAAAATCAATATGGGTAATCTGCCAGTCATGATCAATGTACCTATGAACTTTCGTGATCCCAGGCCTAAGCATTATTGAGTTATCATCCGGACACCATTTTACTGCTTCAGGTCACTTTGACCTTGACCTTTGACCTAGTGACCCGAAAATCAATAGGGATCATCTACCAGTCATGATCAATGTCCCTATGCACTTTCCTGATACCAGGCCTAAGCGTTCTTGAGTTATCATCCGGACACCAATTTTCTGCTCCAGGTCACTGTGACCTTGACCTTTTACCTTGTAACCTGAAAATCAATAGGGGCCATCTGCCAGTCATGATCAATGTACCTTTGAACTTTCGTGATCACAGGCCTTACTTTCTTGAGTTATCATCCGGAAACCATGTGGTAGACCGACGGACGGATCATGTGCAAAACAACATACCCCCTCCCCTGTTCTTCGAAGGGGGCATAATAATATATAGGAACGAACTCCGGAAACTGATTCCGGACGGACGGACAGTGCGACTGCTATATTCCACCCTAGCCGGAGGCATAAAAATAATATCACTCGTATGAATATTCAGGAACGCAACCGCTCAATTGGCATTATCCAGGCCGGTGAGTCATTTACACGTTTTATTTTATTCGTTTTACGTTTTACATTGTTATTATTTTACGTTGTAAGATTTTGAGAATTTGACTTTTGAAGTGATATTTTTAATTTGAAAACATGCTAAAAATATATTTCCGTTTTGTGATTTTCATCAGTCGAAATCGGAAAATTATAAAATGTGTGTAACGAGTTCCATCGACAATTTAAACAAGAGTGCCAAACTGTCACAAGATACGCCCGTTCGAAGGTTTTGGACACCATGCTCAATGCTTGAAATGCACTAAGTGACCTCAAGACCTAGTTATTGACTTGGCATGACCCATATTTGAACTTGACCTAGATATCATTTAGATGTAACATCTGACTAAATTTGGTGAAGATCAGATGAAAACTACTNTTCGTTTTACGTTTTACATTGTTATTATTTTACGGTGTAAGATTTTGAGAATTTGACTTGTGAAGTGATATTTTTAATTTGAAAACATGCTAAAAATATATTTCCGTTTTTTGATTTTCATCAGTCGAAATCGGAAAATTATAAAATGTGTGTAACGAGTTCCATCGACAATTTAAAAAACGTGTATTTCCGAAAAAGCGTTACAATAAACCATTTTAAATTGAGCGTTATCACATGCACAAGACAAATATACGGCTCATACTCGAATCTGACCTTCGGATTGCTTGTCCAGGACATAAATCGAAAACTATTAGAGGTATCAAAATGAATCAACATAAAAAATGTTTCATTGAGAGGAGGTGCAGTGTAACAGAGCCATAACTATTGATACCATTACTGCATGCCGATTGCCCTTTGTTCGTGTTTCATACTTAATTGCTGTCTGCGGCTTTACTCCTTTTGACAAAAACACGACAATAGACACACATTTCCCTCTAAATCTAACTTAAGAATCAGAACTAGCAAAGCACTACTAGAAGTGGTGTATGGTTGGGTGGGCTAATCAGATGGTTTACCAGTATTAAAGTGTCCATGCTTACGCTATTAACTGGCAAGTGCCCTTTTTTGAATCAAAGGTTAGGTCTACACGGCCGTTATAATTATTTCAAGACAAATCCCCACAAACGTTACGAGGACGGTTCGGGAATCTAACGACACGATCCTCTGATTTGTGGTCCAGCGATCTTCAAAAGAAGCTATCTGACCCGTATCACGAGAGTGTTCACTGTGCTTTTCTGTGTAAGGTATATTTGCTTTACGAAACAAGTGACTAAAGGTACCAAAAACTGACACCAAGATTTTAAAACGTACGGAGTTATAACGAATATATAAACGTCTTATATTTTGCACTGTTAATTAATAGTCCAGACGAAATTCGCACAAGTAAGACTCGAAGCACATATAAGTTAACGGGACTCGTACTGTATAATGATTAACTTAGCAAGGTATTAAACAACAACAAAACGCATATTAAAGATATTGAGGACGACTTTGGGCGCAATATATTAAGTAAGATAGATATTTGATAACTTACCAGTCCCAATAAATGTTAAGTACCCGTATAACGGTAAATCACTTTTTGGTTCTATTGTGTAATTAACTATACATAAAGTTATACTAATACAAAATATAGAACAGCGCTTTATTCGTGACAAGTATAAGATCTTGTTAGAACTCAGTAGTTGGTTACCTTAGGTCGAGGAAGTCCGTATATATGCTCAAAACGCGTTTAAATGCTCTTCAGCGAAATGCTGTTTTGTATATCAACATCGCACACCATGACGTTACTGTACTTGATGTTATGTATCGCTATATTACGTGCACAATAATTTATTAAACCAGCATCGCATTTAGAGTACACGGTGTTTTTATTAAATATTTAACATTATTAAATGTTGTACAAATGTACATGCACCGGTCCATCAAACTGCATATCGTAAGCAACGAACATTTCTTGATGTACAACTATTTCAGTGTGCAGGTTTAGTCTCCAAATGCCAACATGGTACGTGACACTTAAAATTGTGTAACACTAACATACAATGACAGAGCTATGTAATGTGTCTACGATATATTGGAACAGACCTTGTAGACTCGATGAACAAACCATTTAATGGAATTTATATATCCTTACATCGGACTTTGGACACGAATATTGGAAACGAAATGGTGGCGCAACTTACCTTCAAGTGTGATCTGACTATGTGTGAAAGGTACATGCCTAATCGTGAAAAAACTGGCGGTATAGGACGGACACAAAATGGTTTTTCCAGTGGCATATTGACAATAAGTCCGACTCCTACACTCTGCGCATTACTCAGTAACCTCAACTTTGCGTCAAGTTTCATAGCAATCTTCCAAATGGTATGAGTGAAACTGAGGGGAAAACAGCTGTGAACGTTTAGTGCCGACAAAAATCATTTCTTTAACATCCTCGCTTAATCAAGACCTTACTTGGACAGATTCACTGCAATATCGATGATGTGTATTTTTGTTTTACTTGAATGCGGCAACTGCATGATTCCCCACCATATGATTATGTCATGTGGATTATCCCTCCCATGTGTGTTATGAATTATCAGTTTTACAAATGAATGACGCACTCATTGGATCATTAGATTTTGTGTTTGCTTAAGATTCTTCAATACAGTTATATTCACGCATTTCTACCCATTTTTTATTTATTGGTAAGAAAACCATTTACTTCAAGTCCAGATTTACTGATAGAAAAACATTGATGCGTGGTCCGTGGAATTGTCTCTAATTTATCATACATATTATCCGATACTGACGATTTGGTCATATTTCGTCAACAGGTTGTCGTGCACGCCAATAGTACTAATATTTTAATCTTGCTATACATATATGTTATATCGATCGTCGTCGAATTTACTTGGAAGTGACGACGATAGTGTACGGGGTATTCATAACGTCTGGAAATGGGTTTCAATGCCGTTTCTATCGAATTGCATATGGTTTGAGCGACTACACAAAATATAATTGAATGGTAACGTTTTTTATTGACTTTAGACAATTTAAAAACATAAATACTTTCTTTCGATGACTACAACAATTTGACTTGAGCTGTGAGGTAATATTAAAAGGTATCCCCATACGTACCTTTAAAGCAATCATATTTCTTCAGAGGCTGTAAGCAGTAGAGCCCATTTTGTTACGGGTGTGGAACCTGTTTTGGACTATGCTTTTGATTCATTGCATTCAAAAGGCTTAACAACTTACCTCCTTAGGCGGTATTACGACGAAATTGTTATATATGACACGCATACACCATTACTCATTATTTTTGTATAGCTACCGCTTGTAATTTTTTTCCAAAAGCATTTTAATAGACTCGTCAATATCTCGTAAAACAAACACTTAAAACTATACAGTATTATGTTACCAGAAACGCTTTTAAGTTTTCCTTTATGTCTGCAAGGTACGGGCGATTGAGATTCTTTTAATACTATTATAAAATTACTTTGTTTAAAAATATTAAGTCGTATTTACCATATACAACACAATTATGTAGCGCTACATTTAACACGTACACGGCGAACACGGTCACATTGACCTTAAGCCCGGCCAGTCTGACCCCTGCACTCTTCACATAAGTGACTCTTTAATATCAACATTTGAGTCAAGTTTCATATCTTTCAAAGTGTATAGCAGCTATGGAGCGGACTGCTTAACGTTTTTAGCAAGAAAGGGAATTTCTTTAACCACTTCGCCTTTAGCCAAGACCTTACTTTGACATATTCACAGCAATATTGATATGTGCTAACCTTTTAACGTCCAAGGAGTGAGTAACTGCCCGATTTTTGCATTTAATTTTTATTATAATTTTGTATTTCATGAGTGTTATCTCTATAGCGGAAGGAATTGATCAGTTTTTCAAAAAAATGACGTACTCATTGGATCATTAGCCTCTGTGTTTGCTAAAGATTTTTCAATACAGTGAAATTCATACATTTCAACCCATTTTTTATTAATTGGCTGGAGAACCATTCAATACTTATCCAGGTTAAACTAGAGCTTTGTCACTGACGTGACGTATACCCCAACATGCTGCATTGACACAGAATATTTTGCATGCTGTCTCACAAAACAAGAGAAGCTTATTTATGGCAATTTTTAAGAATTATTATGCCATTATCATTTATGGCCATTTTGACCTTTGAAATCTTGAATTCTTTGGCATGATACGCCATCCAATGCCTGTGAACAAAATTAATGTGGAGAGTAATATTAAAATCTCACAATGAATGACATAGTTATGGCCCAGACAAGCTTATTTATGGCCATTTTTGACCTTTGAACTCAAAGTGTGACCTTGACCTTGGAGATATCGACGTAATTTTATCGCGCAACACACCGTCCAATAATGGTTAACAAATGTGCCAATTGATTTCAAAATCCCACAATGAACGACATAGTAATGGCCTGGACAAGCTCAACTATGGCTATTTTTTACCTTTGAACTCATGTGTGACCTTGACCTTTGAGATATTGACGTAATTCTTTCGCGCGACACACCGTCCAATGATGGTGAACAAATGTGCCAATTGATTTCAAAGCCTCACAATGAACAACATAGCTATGGCCCGGACAAGCTCATTTATGGACATTTTTAACCTTTGACATCAAAGTGTGACCTTGACCTTGGAGATATTGACGTAATTCTTTCGCGCAACACACTGTCCAATGATGGTGAACAAATGTGCCAAATGATTTTAAAATCCCTTGATGAACCACATAGTTATGGCCCGGACAAGCTCATTTATGGCCATTTTTGACCTCAAAGTGTGACCTTGACCTTGGAGATATAGACGTAATTCTTTCGCGCAACACACCTTCGCATGATTGCAAACAAATGTGCCAATTGATTTCAAAGTCTCACAATGAACAACATAGCTATGGCCCGGACAAGCTCATCT
>VMBQ01005169.1:11592-40177 GCA_007657795.1 Dreissena rostriformis
GTCGAAATACACAATAATTATGTAGCAGTTTTTGTGCACGGCTGATATTTAAATTATCATCATGGTTAATTCTGAACCTTTAAGACGTATACATAGATCGTCCTATGCCAGAGGCAATGTTGTGTTGTTGTTTTGCCCCGGACATCCATCAGCTCAAGGCCATTGTCGAAACTCTCAAGTTCGAAGAAACAGTGCGGTCTCGAGTGTTAAAAATATATGGAGGACAATCTAAACGTATGGCTAACGTAATTGAAGTAAATGAAACAGAAAATGCCTTGTAAAAAGACAACCGGCGTTGCAATTTACAAAGATTTGTTATTGCCGTAAGGATACAGCAGGGGGGGGGGGACAAAGATAAATAAACCTACAGTTTAATTGGTAGAGCATATATACGTCGTTTGAACATATGTATAGTAGATTCCAAAATATGAAGATGTTTACTAGAGCTTCAAATGTCCGTTCATGCCTGTGAAAATTACGCTTAACGTTTTTGTGCAAATATTGTGTGCTAAAATGCAACTGAAAATCCTAACAGAAATAGATGTAATTAGTTATCTTATTATGCATATACATACACATGCTTGTCAGGTTAATTAGTTGAAGAAATCTTCAACATTCATCCGATTTTCAGAAATCAGTTCGTACAAGTCGCCTTCAATCTAAATAACGATTAAATTAGAAATAAGTCTTCATAAGACGTACCACGCAACCGCAATAAACAGAAATGTTTTCACGTAATTTTGTCATTGAATTAAAATTTTCGGGTAAATAATTCGTTCTTGCTAGTGTCCTAATGCTATTAAATGCGTTTGCATTTCACAGGGTCGTGCTATTGTTGAAAATAAACTCTCTTTTAGGAGTTTTATTTTACCGCCAGTTACAATGTATTCACGGGTTTGGAAGTAGGTTACAACTTGCATTAGTATATTGAAACGATGATTACAATTAGTGTGAGTTTGATCAAATTTGCAACTATATGTTTGCCTATTTTATTTTGTTTTAAATGCAAAAATATATATTTCTAGATATGTGTTGAATGAGAGGACAACACCAGTGATAAATATAAGGGATGCTTCGTCATTAGATCGTATTATCATTCATGAGTAGTCATATTTAACATAATTCCACGAGTGGCGAAGCAACTATTCAGAAATATATATTTTATTTAACCACAATTATCATTTATACTGTATCCTGTCCACACTTAAGCATATAAACTATTGCTGTACATGTATATTCGACGCGCAAAAATACTGCTAAGTAGTAACACATTTCTCAACCCGTGAATTGCAGCACTGACATTGCTATTTATTAATCGTTTCGTTAATGAAACCATTGTTCAGTTCTTCAATATATATAACTTTATTTAACATTAACAATCGTTAAGTCTTATATAAACATTCACGTAAATTGTTATCTCCAAACGGATGCACGAGTTATAGGCTGTCAAAGTTCCCGCTGCATATAATGATCGCAATGCAACTGTGTATTTTTTGCGGGGGAGGGGGGGGGGGAACACACGCGATGAATGAACTTTATTTATATTCAATGGCACCGCTGCGCTTCTTCCAGGCATTTCAACTGGACATACGTGACATGTGTGTACGAGGACACCAGTTATGGTGAGAAGGGGTACCAGGAGATTCTTCAGCAAGCCCTCAAGGAGAAGTTCTGTATCGCAGAAGGGATTAAAGTCAAACGGTACATGTTAATATCTTTTAAAGCTTATAATGGTATGAAGCGTCGTGGGACAATCGGTCTACATACAATCGAACCGCGTTCTGGTAAAACCGGGCTTAATACATGTGCGCAAAGTGTCGTTCCAGATAAGCCTGTGCTGTTCGCACGGGCTTATCTTTGACTACATGTTCCATTGTTATGGATATTTGCATTTAAAGGACATCCCTACTAAACGTTAATCCAGTGAAAGCGGAAGTGTCTTCACAGATTAGCAAGTGCGAAATTCAAAGATTATTCTGGGACGACTCTTTACGCAACTGCATTTAGCCCGGTTTTCCCAGAGCGAGGCTTAATTATGTAACGTGTTGTCCCTGGGCAGAATTTTCTACGAACTCTAGTCCAGGATGGCAATTTTCGGCTGCTTTTGATTTGTGTTTAAATGTAATGGACTATCAAGACCCAACCGAGGTCATTTTTCAACACAAATAATTGTGCGTTTTTTTCTTCTAAAATATGTGTTGTATGAAACTAATTAAAAAAGTAAGTATAAATGTGTACGGACATTATTCTGATTATAATAATTCCCAAAACATTTACTTTGCCAAACATAAAAAGCAAATACTACATGTTGACTACTTATCAATAAAGCAACCACGTTCATGTATACGTTTATCTATCTAAAACTCGTTTGAGAGAATAATTTCCTGTTTACATGTTATATTAATATGCACTTGTGAATGAAGATGATATGTACATTGATCAAATGGCCTTAGATTCTTAATGAGCTCTCGAGTCAATGCGTCAATGCGATAAAATAACGTCAAGTGTGGTAAGACTTGAAGTGACACCTCATGTGTAGTGATAAGTGCGCTCTTACAAACATATTAATCAAAACGCGTTAAAACGTGTTTTTGTATCATTCATTAATTATATCTATCTTGTATCATACTTTGATTTGTCATTGTGTTTGTGGCTTCACATGCTCTTGTTGTACTGTTTAAACCTTGTATGTCCATGTATTGAAGTTTTAAGGGCGTTCGCGCATGCATTCATTTTGAAATCCACTCAGAAGTATTATCAATATGTAACTTATTTTCTCTTTAGCTTATCGTATCCATTGTTATCTCTTGCTTTCATTTCTGAGTTTTATTTTTTTTTCTTCAAACAAAAGGCATTGGTTTTCATTAAAAAAAATGTGTACACAAATAAAGTGAGTTTCATATTACGCGTCCTTCCAGAAAAATGACCCGACCGGCGACAATTTTGTTGAGAATGTCAGACTTAGATGCTCTTTTGTTGATTATAAATTCAATTCGATGTGATGCTTTATTTCATAGTTGATACCATCCACTTTAAAACTGTGTGCAAGGACATTGTAAAGGATTTGTTTTCGATACACTCGATTCTTCGAACTGACCAGTTATTAAGTAATTTACAACTTATATACAACTTCACTACACACCTACCCAATTTCTTTGTGATTCGACATGAAACAAACACATTCAGTCCCAATTTCTTGATTATGCGCATTGTTTATTTGCCCAGAAGTCCATCATAATTAACCAAAACAACGACTGCGTCTGGATTTTACCTTTGTGCTTTTATATAAATACTTTGAATTGCCATCTATTTTGTTGTAATTGTATGACATTTTGTTTCCCCGGGTTCGCCGCCTTCTCTTCGAACCTTTCGGATGGTATCGTGGTTATTGACTTCTTTAATATCCATTGCACATTGATGTCGACTTTCGTCTGTTAAAAAGTTCATCAATATTTAAGGTTCTTTCCTTTAACAAATGTTGAGATTTTATGCGTGCATTATATTTTTGTTCATTTTCACAGTCTTGAAAATAGTGTCTTTAAAATATAGATCCTTGTTTCGGTACTCAACAGATTTGTTTCTTCTGAAGACGCCAACAAACTTCAATTAGAAAACGCCCTTAAAGCACTGAGACGCCATAACAATACGGAAGGTGAGAGCCTGCGTTTGACTTGCATCAGTAGGGAAGTCGCGAAACCAACTTTTAGCGGTGTATAGCTCACCAACATTCACACGACACTGACATTTCATTCGCGAAAATATTATATTACCGTTATGGTGAATAAATAAGTTTCCCGACTGGAATCAAGTTTCAAAAAATAAGAATATATCCAGCTAACTTACTATTGTTTTGTCATTCCATTCGTCTAGTGAAACACTCGTAGAAACAAAACTGATACATAGTTAACAAAGCGAGTCATTTATGCTAATAAAGTTCACATCGGGCCAATTTTGGCGAGCTAAATTACTGCACGTATAATAAACGTACCGTGTTTCCTCAAGATTGTTTGCCTTTTATTCTCGTTATTTTA
Source organism: Dreissena rostriformis (assembly GCA_007657795.1). NCBI lineage: Eukaryota > Metazoa > Mollusca > Bivalvia > Myida > Dreissenidae > Dreissena > Dreissena rostriformis. Next base: position 15,624 of record VMBQ01005169.1, read on the forward strand.
AATGAGTTCGCAATTCTAGACTGCCATTTATTTCAAACGGGTTCGCAATTCTAGCATACCCTTTATTTCAAATGAGTTCGCAATTCTAGCATACCCTTTATTTCAAATGAGTTCGCAATTCTAGCATACCCTTTATTTCAAACCAGTTCGCAATTCTAGCATTCCCTTTATTTCAAACGGGTTCGCAATTCTAGCATACCCTTTATTTCACATGAGTTCGCAATTCTAGCATACCCTTTATTTTAAATGAGTTCGCAATTCTAGCATACCCTTTATTTCAAATGAGTTCTAAATTCTTGCATACCCTTTATTTCAATTGAGTTCGCAAGTATCAGGTTAATATTGGCTTGTCTTAAAACGTATCGTTTTGGGCCCAGGAAAGACGGTTGTTATCCTGTTTGCATCGGACGACATAGCAAACAAAATCTTCCGAATTGTCGACAAGATGGGAATCCATAAACATTTCCAGTGGGTGGGGAGTGACGCCTGGACCGGAAGAAGTGTGCCATCGGATGTTCAGCACGTTGTGAACGGCACCATTGGAATCCAGCCGAAAATTGTGACCATACCCGATTTTGACAAATATTTTCTCAAGTATGTATATCAGTGATATTATGATTATGATACCTATGTTTTAACACTTAAGAGTCAACGCTCATTTTTCTAAAATCTTATAGTCAACGGTCAAAATAAGAGTCATATAAAAACCCTGTATACGTATTCAACTGTGGTGATTTTCACTGAGGTCTTATTGTTAATCAAATCTCTTTGGTGTGAACACAACCCAAGCAACACGCTCAAAAGCACGTAAACATGTTATTATAATTTGATTACATAAATGTTTGTCGTTTTTACAATGAGATGCATCAGTGCCTGCTTAACATATAACTCGTACACTCATAAACAAAACAAACACAAAACATTTAAATCAATCTACTTGAAATACCTAATTATCTGGTATTTACTATCAATCACATCAACAGAAATTCAACCACATTTTGAGGGCTGAACGGAAGACTGTCGTATCTCCTTCTTTATGTAATATGAGTTACGACAGTCTTCCGTTCACCCCTCGATTTACAAACATTCACAACCCTAACATTTAAATCAGGTCTACCTATAGTCCTATACCGTTATGTTTCCAGACTGCGTCCCGACACAAATACACGGAACCCGTGGTTTAAAAAGTACTGGGAACAAATCTTCAACTGCTACGTCGTCAGTAACGCCAACGGGCGTGATGGTTCTGAGAAGAAGAAAGGACTACCCGCGTGTGATCCGGACCTTGCTATGTCCGATGGTAAATATAATCAGCGGAGATCAAAACGCATAGACAACATTGTCATTATGTATTCTTCTAAAGTCAATAAGGCATATCAACATATGTGCAAAGAAAACTTACATGACCTTGCTTTCAATGGATGATTATTGTGCAAATGTTTAATGTGCCTATCAATGAACTGCTGTCGCATGCGAACCTTAAACAGTTACATGTACGTACAAATTATGTGGCCGAGATTTTAATGAATGTTAAGCATGTTTAGAATGTTCAGTTTAACTGTTCTTGAAAAGTACATATTGTCACTATTGTGTCTGATTTCTGTCCTATCCTTCGGGTGTTATTTCGTGTTAGAAGGGCGACAAAACGAAAACATGCCAACACGAAGAAAACATGTTATAATTGTCGTTTTGGCGAGTATATTTATTGTTTTCACGAATATTTTCGTTCCTTCAAACCCGCCATTTCGCCAGAACAATATGACAGAAATAAACCACCATATGTCACCTAGTTTAAGCTCTAAGAAAGCTCTTAAATACTGATATTGAGTTTGTCCTCTTTTATGATATTATTTAAACGTATAAACGAGTATTATACTATTAAAATGAAGTCTATGATTTGAAAATAAACCGATGATCTCCGTTTCGCCATCATTCAATGAACCTTTCCCCAATAAACAGAGGGAATCTGTGTAGTGTTTCCGCATAGATAGATGGACTGTTTCCCCATAATAAGGCGGACTCTGCTTCCCAAAACAATCAGTATACACTGTTTCCTCATAAACCAATGGACTCTGTACAATGTATACCCATAAACCGATAGACTCTGTTTATCCATAAATCGATGGAATTTTTTCTCATAAACCAATGGATTCTAGTTTACCTATAAATCAATGGAGTTTGTTTCCCCATAATACGGTGGACTATGTATTTTCCAATAAATCGTTGGAACATGTTTCCCAATAAACCGATGGACATTGTTTCCCCATAAACCAATGGCTGGACTATGTTTCCTTAAACTTATGGACTGTCTTTCTTCATACACCGATGTACGTTGTTTCCGCACAAACCGTTGAAATTCTTAACCCTGAAACCAATGATTAAACTACATTTCCTATTAAACCGGTGGACTTTGTCTCCCCATAAACCGATGGACTATGATTACCAAAGAAGCAATGGTTGGACTTTGTTGCCTTAGAAATCGATTGATTTTGTTTCCACCATTCACGGATAGACGTGTTACACCATAAACGTATGACCTCTGTTTCCGCACAGACCGTTAAAATCATGTTCCCAATAAACATATGATTGAACTCCATTTCCACATATACCGATGGACTATGTTTCCCAATAAACCGAAGGACTCTGTTTCCCAATAAACCGATGGACTTTGTTTCACACGCAGGCACGTACAAACGCAATCAGAACACGTACGCAACAATGGACGCTGTATATGCGTTCGCCTACGCCTTGAAGCAATGGCACAATTACGTATGTCCCCAGAAGAAGGTTGTTTGTCCCGCTATGGAAGAGGCAAAGCCCGAAGACCTCATGTTGAAAGGATATCTCAAGAATGTAAATTTTAAAGGTATGAATATATATTTTAAACTATTTTGAAAGTAAAGTGGATATTCTGCCCCTATTTCAACAGAGATGTCACAGGTTTGAGTTTCACTCCGATGTTATATGAGCCGCGTTTTGAGAAAACTTTGCTAAATGCATGTGCGTTAAGTGTCCTCCAAGATTTGCCTGTGAAGTCCGCTTTAATGGAAGTTTTTGTTCAAAGGAAGTCTTTTCTAAACGAAAATCCAGTATTGGCAGAAAGTGTCTTCCCTGATTAGCCTGTGCGGACCGCACAGGCTAATCGTGGACGACACTTTACGCATATTTATTAAACACAGCATTTCAAGAGCGCAACTCAAATGATTCATATCATAAATATGATCACATTTAAGTATCGTTACTTCAATTTACTTGTTTATGTCAACTTATCGTTATTTTTTATAAATGCATTGACCGTTAAATAGACGTTGATCAAGAAGACATGTTTATGCGAGAAATAGTTTACCTCCATGTATGTAAATTGTATTCGCTCGAACCTTGTATTTAGTAAGGCGAAGACTGATATTTCTTGTATACCTAATGATAAAATATGACATTTCTGCAATGAAATAACAGCAGTAAAAAGAACAAAATTGTTCTTTTCACCGGTGAAAAGAACACATTTTCGGAATTTCTTTTTCTATTTTTAGATTATCATATCAAGATGTACTTCCCTTGTTTATATCCTTGTTAATATTTTTTCCTATGATCACGAGTGAAATAAAATCGATATTCCACCGAATCCAACAAATTTTCTTTTAATTTTAATGCTTTTTTTACCGTTTATTTACATTGTAAAAGAGTTTAACTGAAGAATTTCCCTGGAATAATGACGTCATTTTGTCAACAAAATGACGTCATTTCAATGTATTGAGGCACACCACGGGAGAGAGGGTCACTTTTCAGCGAAAGGGAAATTATAATTACTTATTTCTTGAAAAAGGGGCATAAAAGAAACAGAAAATTTGTAAGATCGTTTGTTATTTCACTCGTGATCATAGACAAAATAATATTTTCACTCGTGGCTGCGCCACTCGTGAAAATATATTTTTTATGATCACTCGTGAAATAACAAACGATCTAACACTGACATGAACAAATATCCTCTATGTAATATGCACTCTTTTTTTTATAGAATTACTCAATTTAGTGACTTAATTGAGCTGCACTGAAGTTCTTGAAACTTGTCTGATTTGGTTACCAGACATAATAATTTTGATAAAGTTTGAGCATTTTTGTGTAAAATAACACATGCGTCTCCATGAATAAAATCTATTGGAAAACGTTTAACTATTAAAAAGGGGCGTTCTTTCATAGCATTCAAATATTAGCAATAAATGCAGGAAACGACCAAAAAAAATCAATAAAGGGAATTAGTGTTCACTGCCCACACATATAAAACTGGATCTTTTTTAAATAATGATAAAGGTTAAACATGCTAGACGATTTGCTTTTAAATTATTGTTTGTTTTTAGAGAATCTGGTTGTGGCATAATATGAAACGTTTTAAGAAGACGATACATTGTTGTCAAACTATATTATACGATAAATCTTATAAGTCCATAAATTGTGAAACCGAAACTTTTCCATTAACTCTGCTTCTTCCGATTTCAGACCCAGCAGGTTTCCAATTCCAGTTCAATAACACTGACGGCCCAGCCCTCTACAGCGTTATGCAGTACTTCCGGAATGAGAGCATCTACGAGTGGAGGGAGGTGGGAGCCATTGCCGGTAGGTGGTGTCTACGCATGGAGGGAGGTGGGAGACATTGCCGGTAGGTGGTGTCTACGAGTGGAGGGAAATGGCAGACATTGCCGGGAGATGGTGTCTACGAGTGAAGGGAGGTGGGAGACATTGCCGGTAGGTGGTGTCTACGAGTGGAGGATAGTGGGAGACATTGCCGGTAGGTTGTGTCCATGAGTGAAGGGAGGTGGGAGACATTGCCGGTATGTGGTGTCTACGAGTGAAGTGAGGTGGGTCACATTGCCGGTATGTGGTGTCTACGAGTGAAGGGAGGTGGGTCACATTACCGGTATGTGGTGTCTACGAGTGAAGGAAGGTGGGTCACATTGCCAGTAGGTGGTGTCTACGAGTGGAGGGAGGTGGGAGACATTGCCGGTAGGTGGTGTCTACGAGTGGAGGGAGGTGGGAGACATTGCCGGTAGTTGGTGTCTACGAGTAGAGGGAGGTGGGAGACATTGTGGTAGGTGGTGTCTACTAGTGAAGGGAAGTGGGAGACATTTCCGGTATGCGGTGTCTACGAGTGGAGGGAGGTGGGAGACATTGCCGGTAGGTGGTGTCTACGGGTGGAGGGAGGTGGGAGACATTGCCGGTAGATGGTGTATACGAGTGGAGGGAGGTGAGGCACATTGCCGGTAGGTGGTGTCTACGAGTGGATGGAGATGGCAGACATTGCCGGTAGGTGGTGTCTACGAGTGAAGAGAGGTGGGACAGCATTTATACGGCAAATTACTAAACAAAACGTTGACTTAATGATAATGTTGTGTTTTTTAAACCTTTATTATCATACTTGCCGTTGTATTGATTAGATTATCGGCGTCTGTTTCCAGGCAACACTATACGCTGGAATGATACATTTCTCCCTTACCGAGCGTCAACGTGTTCTTCACCGTGTCAGCCCGGAGAGGCGAAGCTGCCGATTACCGGAAGGAGTTGCTGCTGGTCGTGCCGCGCATGCGCACAGTTCGAGTATCTTCACGTGCGTTGTTATTTTATTGTTGTAGTTATGACGATATTTGTGTAGTAGTGGCGGTGGAAGCGGTAGTCAGAATCTGATGATTTTTTATGCGTTTTGCACTACCAAAATACTTATCACTAATACATAAACACGATTGCCATTACAGTCTGTTTTTCCATACAATATATGATTCAATATTCCTTTCTTTTGACAATATGTCATAATCCAGTGGAGAGATACAAGGACTTTGGTGCCACTTGTTTTATAATTTTGAAAGGAGATTTCTGCAAATTGTATGGATAGTTGTATTTATAAAAACAATTTGTTGTCTTATCATTCAGGAAGATAACCAGACTTGCATCGCGTGCCAAGCTGGGACGACAACCAACCAATCAAAAAACGGCTGCGCGGACATACCGGAAAGAAGCATGAACATGCGAAATAAGTACGTAATAATATTCCTGGCGTTCGTCTGTCTTGGTATCGTGGTCACGTGTCTAATAGGAGTGCTGTTCTACTGGCATCGGGATACGCCTCTCATCATGGCTTCCGGGAAGGAATTGAGCTTCGTACTTCTGTTCGGGGTGGTACTATCATACGCATCAACCTTTGCCTTCGTTGCTTACCCCACGGCGACGTCATGCGCCTTCACCAGGGTGCTTCTCGGGCTAAGCTACACTATTTGCTATGCCGCTATTCTTGTGAAAACCAACCGGATTTACCGCGTGTTTAACATACACACTAGCAAGCCCAAGAAAGTTACGTGCATAAGTGCTAAATCACAGCTGCTGATCACCAGCGCGATAGTGTTCGTGGAAATCATGGTACTAGTGCTCTGGCAGATACTTGTTCCGCCTGACGTCGTGCATGAACATCCGACCCCCGCCGACAACGTGCGCGCGTGCGGCGACGCGCGCGGCTACTCGTACATCATCTCGCTCATCTACCCGTTATTACTGATGGTCGCGTGCGTCTACTACGCTGTGCGCACGCGCAAAACGCCCGACGGTTTCAACGAGACCCGCTACATCGAGTTCGGCTCCTACTCTTTCAGCGTTCTCTGGATCGCCTTCATCGCCATGTACGTGTCCGTCTCGAACATGTTCCTGCAGATGGGGGCGCTCTGCTTCTTTTCCTTCATAAACGCCACCATTACGCTGATTACGCTGTTCGTCACTAAGGCGTATATCGTGCTACTCAAGCCGCAGAAGAACACGCGAGAGAACGTCATGTCCCGTCGGCGCACGTGCAACAGTTACGAGGACGTGGACATCCGCAACCTCAGCCGTATGACAAGCGCAGGTAAGTGATCATCATCATCATCATTGGCGTCATCATTAGCATTTGCAACAGCAGTAGATTATCAGCATGGTCATCCTTGTCGTTTGCATCGCAATCATCATATTGTTCCTCCTTCTCCTCTTCCTTCTCCTCCTCATCATCATCTTCATCCTCCTCTCCTCCTTCTGCCCTCATTCTCCCTCCTCCTCCTCCTCCTTATCATCTTCACCCTCATTGTGCTTATCAACGCATGTAGGCAATCATGGTCATTACCATCAGTATTGGCAGCAACAGCAGTAGATTCATCAGCAGCATTGCTGTTGTCATCCAGTTGTCATTATCACCAACACCTTCATCATCCTTGTCATCAGTTTCATAATGATCAACCTAATCCCCATTATCATCATCACGACAGCAACAACATCGTAACAAGAATCAGCAACAGCAGCACTATTAGCAATAATCAAAGTCCAGAAAATATTATCAGGATCTTCTTGTTTTCTATTCAAGGTAAATGACTAATCGCCTATACAATACAAAACAATGCATACAATATGGCAGTAAACATAAAAGAATGATTAAATTTGGTGTTACCGGCTGGGAACGGTCAATGCGAAGTATAAAAGGGTTTAAACCGGCTTAAAACTCATCATCATCATCAGCAGCAGCAGCAGCGGCAGCATCATCATCATCACCACCACCACCACCACCACCATTACCATCATCATCATCATCATCATTATCCTTATCATCATCATTAATTAAATCCCAAGATCATCAGGACTTTGTAGTTGTTATCCGAAATATGTCGTATAAGAACTAATTTGCTCTACCGGCGAAATCGATAGACATGTATGTATGCGCTTCGCTCGAATAGAATTGATCATGTCCGCTGTTATTGATGATTGTTATAATTTCTATAAAGGTTCTCAACCTAGAAATACTTTCATCATTCGTTTACCTCCACTCAAGACAGAAAGTCTAAAAGTCGATGTTAAAATGGTACCTACAATTTATTTAGATGATACCTCGAACACATTGTTGGCACCCACTTAATTACTAAGTACCAACTAATTGTTTAAATAGTACCTACTAAATCTGAATATCGACTCGTATGACACGCATCAATCAGCGCTATGTGTGTTGTTCACTNAAAAACACCTAAACCTAACTCAGACCCTAATGTCGTTGCGAGTAGCTTGCTTTTTCTTCGAAAAGTTGACAAGCTTACAATAAAGAAACCTCCAATAACAGCAATAACCGATATTAATACAGCAAAAAATTACATATTAATAAAAATACAATACAAAACATGAAAATAACAGCACTAAAAGCAATTAAAAACATTTAAATCAGTTTTCACAGAACACTTTTTTCACCAAAGTCATGAACAAACATTGTAAGCCTGGTCATTTCAAGTGCATACACTGGGAAAATAAATGCTTAATAATAAAAAGCACATTCAAAAGTTATATTTAATGCAATATGGTTAGCACAAGTGACTTTTAACGTCAGTAATATAATTTATTCGACCCTCCCTTGGGAAGAATTGGCAATGTCAGGCCTTACTGTTAGATAAATTATTTCTATTCTAAACCTGAGTTGATAGTGAAATTGTAGAATATGATTATATAATAGCACAGCATATCACATAAATTATTCGTTGCATAGGGAGTAAATTATAAATAAAATAAAAATGAACTCTAATATTAAACAATAATTCAACTAAATTTAAAACTGGATAGCACATAAATTGTGCCTATGCATCATGATTATGAAATTGTATTTTAATACGGAATCAATACCTGTATTGTTAACCACTGAGTATTAAATTCATATTTCCACTATCAAACTGTAAAACTTTAAATTACTTCATCAATTTTTTTTAACTTCCTTGTTATTCACAAACATTCAGATCATTTTTAGTTTTTACTGTCATTTTAGTAAATTGATCACAATTAAAAGCTTTAAGCCTTCACTTCTTTGTCTTCACATTTCTCACTTTCGTCATCATCTGTTGGTGGGTCAGAATCCGTAAAACTGCAAAACCCATCACCCTCTGTCACTGCAGCCCCTCTTTTCTGTGAAACATTCTTCTGTTCGAGCCCCTCTTCATCTGAAATCTTCACGCTTTCATCCTCAGCTTCAAAACAAACCTTTGACTCTGGCTTCGGTGGTCTTATCTTTTCACCCACCTTCCTGGCAATGGTCTTGATGTCATTAAATTTGCGTATTGAAGGCAATGGCGAGCAACCATTTTTTATTTCTTTGTGGTCATCAATTTTGTTAACATTGTCTTTTACATTCACATATTTTGTTTCCGATGAGATATCTTTATGATCACCAACATTTCTACCTACATCAGTGTCTTCCCCCTTGTTAACATTGTTATTTTCCATAACTTCCTCAGCAGTCTCTATACTTCCATTTTCAATGGAATTTTCTGATGTACTTTTCTCCAATTTATTATCTTTAGCTTCATTATTCACTTTGGGGTCATTTCTGGACTCTTCAGCAGTGAGATCAGCAGAAGAAGAATTTGGTGGGGATTTGGAAGGTGAAGGGGATTTTTTCTTAGCGTTAATTGAGAAATTCTCAAATGCAGACTCCAGTTGGTCTTTTGTTTTGAGTCCAACAGCACTCATGATCTCATTCAACTTCTTCAGGTAATCACCATGCCCATCAATCTAGGTACAAATAATCAAAAGTTAAACAAAAACTCACTTTTAAAAGTCTCTTTAAATAATTAAGAATCTAACATAACAAGAAGTGAAAAACACACACATTTTTGTATCGGTATAATTAAATCAGGAAACTATCTGTATCTGTCCAAACACCACTTTAACAAAAACTATACATTATACATTAAGACTTATTGTGGTAAAAGATAAATACTCTATAATATTGTTTAAGGTTCGCATTATAAAACAAGCAAAAGAACTAAAAAATAATATTATTTACCTGCTGTATGTCAAAAGTTTGCAAATAAAAACAAAAAATCTAAAGTTATAATCAAGAGTAAATTATCATTGTTTTATTCCTTCCTGTAAAATATAGAACTTTATGAACTTTTCTTAAGTGATATGATTACAAAGACAATGCTATTTTTCCAGTAATAGCATTCCACTAGAGAAGTACCTTTATTGGTATATTTCCTTATAAATTTATTTCAAATACAAACAAGAGCACCGCAAAGCGGGTGCCAGCGCTTGGCTGTAGGTGCTTGGATTTAGTTTTTTTTACCTTTGACCTTCATTGACCTTGACCTTTTCACCACTCAAAATGTGCAGGTCCATGAGATACACATGAAAAAAATAAAATAATAATAATAATTTGTTTGACCTTTGACCTTGAAGGATGACCTTGACCTTTCACCACTAAAAATGTGCAGCTCCATGAGATACACATGCATGCCAAATATCAAGTTGCTATCTTCAATATTGCAAAAGTGATGACCAATGTCCAAGTTTTCGGACGCCGCGGACGGCTATGACAATACCTTCGAAAGCAGCCGAGCTATAAAACTTACATATATATTTTGTTTTTTATAACTACCATTAAAATATAAAATAACCTTAAACAGAGACGAATAAATTGCAATCCTCAATAAATTCCTAGCCAAAATGTTATCAGCACTTACGACTGCGCTCAGGTCAATAGTGTGCATTCTCCTATTGTCCCACTTGACTGGTGCCAGTCCAGCCACGTTGAAGGTCACAGAGGCAGTTCGAAACAGACACTTCAACAACCAGTCACTCCTAGAAGGGAATGTAAAAAGATCGGTAACATATCAATAACACAAATCTGAAGTGGCTGAAACAGTTAGCCTTCAGAATTATCATCATTGAGATTCTGCAAAAATAAAAAAATATCCAACAGAATATTGTGGCTATTTCTGTTGACTAAAATTAATTGGTTCATTAAAAATTTGCTGATATTGGCACATTACAGTCGCACAATCCTCTTCATAAAAACTCAATAGCCAAAGACAATGCATGTCGCACGATGTCACAGGATTTGACATATGCCTCCAAAGTACCTGTATGGTGTGTATGTGTGTTGGGGGGAGTACTACATCAATAAGCAATGAACAGTAAACAAAAGTGTAGAAAAGTTCATCGTTAAAGTTAAAAGCAGAAAAAGCGAAAAAGGATAATAAAACTCATGGCCTCTGACCTTATATTGTGACCTTGACCTTTCACCTACGAGAAATGCAAACTCATGACCTCTGGCATTGAATTGTGACCTTGACCTTTCACATTGGAGAATATGCATTGTACAGGACACATCTTTTGGTCATCATTGGAATAATAATTTGAATTTGTTTTAGATTCCTCCTAGGCATATAGTCCCATAACAAAAACTATTAATTTATAAACTTTGACCTTGACCTCTGACCAAAGGGCATGGAAGTTCTTTGCAACACATTATCTCGTCTTGGGGAATAAAACTCTTAAGTTATATGAGCCTCGTTCAAGGAAAACTGTGCTTAATGCATTTGCACAAAGTGTTGTCTCAGATTAGCCTGTGGAGTCTGCACAGGCTTATCAGGGAAAACACTTTCCGCCTAGAATGGATTTTTGTTGAGAAGAGAACTTATTTTAAAGAAAAATTCCATAAAGCGGAAAGTGTTGTCCCTGATTAGCCTGAGCGGACTGCACTTAACGCATATGCATTAAGCCGAATTGTTTCTACAACGAGCGTGGCTCATATAATAATCCTCTCAAGGATGCTAAAGCTACAGAGCCGACACAACATTAGAGCTACAGAGCCGACACAACACTAGAGCTACAGAGCCAACACAACACTAGAGGTACAGAGTCGACACAACACTAGAGTTACAGAGCCGTCACAACACTAGAGGTACAGAGCCGACACAACACTAGAGGTACAGAGCCAACACAACACTAGAGGTACAGAGCCAACACAACACTAGAGGTACAGAGCCGACACAAAATCTAGAGATACAGAGCCGACACAACACTAGAGGTACAGATCCAACACAACACTAGAGGTACAGAGCCGACACAACACTAGAGGTACAGAGCCAACACGACACTAGAGCTACAGAGCCGACACAACACTAAAGCTACAGAGCCGACACAACACTAGAGCTACATGGCCGACACAACACTAGAGCTACAGAGCCGACACAACACTAGAGCTACAGAGCCGACACAACACTAGAGCTACAGAGCCGACACAACACTAAAGCTACAGAGCCGACACATTATTTGGACGGATGAGTTGGATCTTTTATCACACAGGCTTTCCAGCAAGCCTAAACAAAAAACTAGGAGAAAACTAGGAGTGCTCTGAGCAAAAAACTATGAGAAAACTAGGAAAACACTATTAGGGTTTAGGAAAAACTAGGAGTAATATCATTACAAATTATTCCTTTTTGTAAGTATAACCATGTCATTATACAAACAAATGCAGAAGAGGTTTGGCTGACGAAGAAATATGTAGCACTGAGCTCACGCCAATTCAAAATGATTCTGTTCAGGTCACATTGCAGTTCACATGCTAGTAACTGAATTACAACATAATTAACATAGTACAGATTAGAATAATATAAATCTACTAATATTATATAATATTGAATGATATGATAGTGCATGAGGAAAGTGATAAATGCCCTTGAAGATGTGATTTGACAGAAGAAAGATTAACATTGTATGTTCTCTGCACTCTCTCTCTCAAGGGATTAGCAAAAACATAATAAACCAAATACTTTATACAAGTATTACTTCTTACATGTAGCATTTAAACCATGATAAGTAATATTTTGAACGAAGGTACTAGGACGGAGACACCACACATGTGACCCCAGTCATGAAACCTTATTTGGATGCCATTTGTCGCTTAGTGGTAAAGGGTGTACAGCAGTTTCAAAGCTGGGACCAAAATTTGGTTAAAGGACAAATGCTCTATTGAGTGAGGTTTACAAGAACTTTGACATGCTAATCACCTTATCCTTATCGTGCTTAAGTGGTGGTACTGTGACATTCGCCTTGCGTCCAAGTTGGAACTGGTTCTTGAACATGATTTAAAATTGCAAACCAAATCATGAGCACCCTTCATAGAAATATAGAATTGGTTTTAGAGGTGTGACGTGGAACCCTTTGAAGCATCATAAAATGTAAATGACCAAGCTATCATAATGCCTTTATGAGTGGTTGAGGTTGAATTGGGAGCTTTTTTAAATGACATTGGACCAATTGGCTTGGTTCTTGTGTGTAACAGTCGTTGTCAACTTGGTCAGAACTAGTCAGCCAAACAGCTTCTGTCTATGAACTACGAATATATCTAGCAAAACAAACCATTAATACATACCTACAGCAAACCCAAATATATTTTAAACACTATCAATACATGTATACATATCCAGAAATTACATTAAATTAACAAAACCAACAAATTATTTTGCCCATTAATTTTTTTTAAGACTTGTCACTGAAAAAAATTAGGAGAACTAGGAGCGTTTTGTAAAAACTAGGAAAAAGTAGGAGACTTAAAAAAATCTAGATAAAAAAATAGGAACCCTGGAAAGCCTGCAGACAGGGCAAACAGTCGAACTTTTTGAATTTCATCAACACAAACTTCCATAACAGCGGAAATTGTCGTCCCTGATTAGCCTGTGCGGACTGCACAGGCTAATCTGGGATGACAATTTACGCACAAACATTTTGCCCAACAAGCCACATGATATGGTGAATAACAAGCTCTTATTTAAGTAGACATGATTGGTTATACCTTTGTGTTGACATGATTGGTTATACCTTCGTGTTGCAGACATGATTGGTTACACCTTCGTGTTGCATGATTGGTTATACCTTTGTGTTGCAGACATGATTGGTTATACCTTCTTGTTGCATCAATTGAGCTATGTTCTGGTAAAACTTGGCTTAATGCAGGTTCCTAAAGTGTTGTCCTAGATTAGCCTGTGCAGTCTACACAGGCTAATCTGGGACAACACTTTCTGCTTTTAAGGATTTTTTTGTTTTAAGGAGGTCTCTATTATACAAAAATGCAGAGAAGGCAGAAAGAATTGTCCCTGATTATCATGTGCAGACTGCAAAGGCTAATCTGGGTCGATACTTTTCGCACATGCATTAAGCCAAGTTTTCCCAGAACGAGGCTCAATTGTGACTCCTACCTGGAGTAACCATTGACAATCTTGCCGGAAACGACTCTCTCCAGCGGTTTTCATAGTTTCACATCTCCCGACACCGGAGCACCGAGCAGAATCACCAGACTCTCACCTCCTGGGGTTACAAAACATCAGTTAGGCTACATTCCACTTATAGCAGACAGATATATGTACAAGGTATATTTAATGATTATAATTTGAGTTAAAAATCAACAACTTTTTTGGCTCAATACTTATATTAAACTAGAGCTTTGTTACAGACGTGACGTATACCCCCACATGCTGCATTGACACATAATATTTTGCATGCTGTCTTCACAAAGCAAGAGAAGCTAATTTACGGCGATTTTTAAGAATTATTATGCCATTATCATTAATGGCCATTTTGACCTTTGAACTCTTGAATTCTTTCGCATGACACGCCATCCAATGACTGTGAACAAAATTAATGTTTAATGTACAGAGTCATTTTAAAATCTCACAATGAATGATATAGTTATGGCCCGGACAAGCTCATTTATGGCCATATTTGACTTTTGAACTCTAAGTGTGACCTTGACCTTGGAGATATTGATGTAACTCTTTCGCATGACACACCGTCCAATGATTGTGAACAAATGTACTGAGTAATTTTAAAATCTCACAATGAATAACATAGTTATGGCCTGGAGAAGATCATTTATGGCCATTTTTGACCTTTGAACTCAAAGTGTGACCTTGACGTTGCAGATATCAACGTAATTCTTTCGCATGACACGACATCCAATGATGGTGAACAAATGGGTCAAATGATTTTAAAATCTCACAATGAACGACATAGTTATGGCTCGGACAAGCTCATTTATGGCCATTTTTTACCTTTGAACTTTAAGTGTGACCTTGATCTTGGAGATATCGACGTACTTCTTTCGCAGGACACACCGTCCAATGATGGTGAACAAATGTACCAAGTCATTTTAAAATCTAACGATAAATGACATAGTTATGGTCCGGACAAATTTTCGGTTTAAAACGCACTCAGTGACCCTGTGACCTAGTTTTTGACCCGGCATGACCCATATTCAAACTCGACCTAGACATCATCTAGATACAATTTCTGACCAAGTTTGGTGAAGATTGGATGAAATTTTCAGGACAGACATACCGACCGACCACTTGACCTTTGAACTCAAAGTGTGACCCTGACCTTGGAGATATTGACGTTCTTCTTTTGCATGACACACCGTCCAATGATAGTAAACTTATGTACCAAGTCATTTTTAAATCTAACGATAAATGACACAGTTATGGTCCGGACAAACTGTCGGTTGAAACGCCCTTAGTGAACCCGTGACCTAGTTATTCACCCGGAATGACCCATATTTAAACTTGACCTAGACATCATCTAGATACAATTTCTGACCAAGTTTGGTGAAAATCGAATGAAATTTTGGGACAGACCGACCGACGGACAAAGTGACTCCTATATTGCCCCCATTACCAATGGTAATGGGGGTATAATACATTTCAAATGAGCCTGGCAATAGTAAATATCAGGAAAATGAAAACATCGTAAAAAGAACAAGAAAAGTGTAGATACAAAAATTCCACCCACTCTGTATCATTCAATAATCCAATATTACCCAACATGATGTTCTGAAGGGTTGTAGAACACAAGATAAATGGTGGGATTTTGTATTCAAATTAGCCATTTAGGTTTGTGTGATAATAGATGATCGTGCAATTCATGCGGACTGCACAGGCTAATCTGGGACGACATTTTATGCAAATTCATTAAGCCCAGTTTTCCCCCAACACCTAAATTATACAGAATTAAAAATACCTGTCCGTTTTGAGAGTTCCTCAAGACACGAAAAGACAACTCTCGCACCAAGACTGAAGCCAATCAGAGTTACGGGCTGGTTTCCCTGTTCTCTGGCCAGAAGGACCTCAGCAAGTTGTTTTCCGATTGCCGTGGCGGGACTCATGCACACGTTCCAGGGGTTGTCGATGATTGCAGAGGCCGAGAGCAGGGCAGAGGGCCAGGCAACCGCTGCGATGAGGCCTGGAATAGCATGGCGCAGAACGATATACACAATTATTCTGAGTGATAAAAAACTCAAACAAGGTGGGAAAACCAGCTAGCTAACTTTAACATTGATATAATTGTGCTTTAAACATGAAACCTGTACAGCTTTTCTATTAACAGGCAACAGCTGTGATGAGGCCTGGAAAAGCATGGAGCAAAAAATGATGCTGTGTTGTAGACTGTTCTGGGGCGGTATTCTGAACGTTTTACCCTTTACCACTCAGATAGGCACTTGACGTGTTTGTAGTCCTTAAAAAAAATCAAACTAAATTTCAGACCTTTCTTACTTTATTCAAGTTTCAAAGGGCTTCATTTCCAATCCTCAGGTACTAATGAGCAGCAAACAGCATAAAACCTGAACAGTCTGCGAATTACTCGCGCAGGCTGTTCTGGTTTTATGCTGGTTGCATATAGCCATTTCCACTTTCACATTTCAATCAATCAAGTGTGACACTTTTAAATTTGGGTAATTAACCTACCTGAGAGAATAGTGTATTTCAATGCTTCAGTGGTGGCCATATTGATACCTATGGACATGAGGTAGTCCATGGCCTCCCAAATCTGACGCACATACTTGGTCTCCCAGCGCAGACTGTACTGCTCCTTGGACTCAACCAGGCACGACCAGGGAATACGGAAATTTGAAGTAAAGGTAAAAATATGCTGACATAAAATAAAATAAGACATGACCAGGTGATATGAACGTCTAAAAAAAAATCCATAAATTTACTAGTCTAGGCAAGGCAAGTCTAGGGGATACAGAAATAGGAATTTCCCCAAACATAAAAGTGTGTAGAAAAGAGCAATCGCCATGTGAAAAATGAAAGTTCTATGATGAATAGTTCTCAAGAACAGAAACAAATGAGCCCGTTCTGAAAAAACTGTGCTTAACGCATGTGTGACACTTAAGGCACATGCATTAAGCCCAGTTTTCCAAGAACGATACACAAATGTTTACATATTACCTTGGACTTTCTCATTCAACCAGCCAGTAACAGCTATGGTGATGTTCAGCTGCTTCACAGTCCTCGTTGGATCATACTTGCTGCCAAGCAACGTCAAGGGTTCAAAGGCAAACTCCTCTATCGCTCCTACTCTCTTCTTCATCTTGTAACCTGCACAGGTACAATTGAGCTTCGTCCTGGGAAAACTGGGCTTCATATATGTGCATAAAAGTGTCGTCCCAGATTAGTCTGTGCAGTCTGTACAGGCTAATCAGGGATGACACTTTCCACTTTTATGGTATTTTTCATTTAAAGGAAGTCTCGTCTAAATGAAAATCAAGTTTAGGCAGAAAGTTTTATCCCTGATTAGCTTTTGCGGACTGCAAAGGCTTCTCTGGGATGACACTTTATGTACATGCTTTAAGCCCACTTTTCCAAGATTGATGCTCAATTGATAGAAGTAGATAGTAGTTAAAAACACATATCATGCATGTACCGTACCTCTCATAAATTATTCCCATTAAATGTCAGCCATGTGACTGCAAACAGAAACCCCTTTCAAATTTGCCCTCTTTGAATGCATGTTTTCGATAAAGGTACTTGTAATAAACTAATCTAGTAAGGCATCCATTCAGAATCTGCCATTATTCAGTATCAGTTGAAACCTTTTATTTGAGCTTGATTGCATCAAAAGCCTGAGGCTTATTACAATGCTATTGAGCTTGTTTCATTGCTAGAAAACAGTGGGGATCCAACCAAAGACTCCCTGGACAACATATCCACTTCACCACAACGACCCATTATTTAACAGTATTAAAGATCCAAATCAACGATCTCACTGTATACAAATGTGAATCCTAATAAATTATTCCCTTTATCTGTCAATTACACCGCTGCAAACAAAAACATTAACCCAATACAATTACCCCCATCTCTCTAATGCTGAATGAACAGTGTGAAATTTCTAAGATGGCCACAATCTGCACTAGCATTCCATTGGTAACAGAGGTACATGTAGTATCTAGCACAGTACCTGTCAGTCAAGCTCCTGCAACCCCAAACAGGGAGCCAATGATTGCGACCCCAGCAGACCCTAGCACAGCAGCCCCTGCTCCCTCTATGATAGCCCCTGCACCCGCTGCTACCAGATGGGCTGCCAGTCCACCGGTGAGACCTGCAATAGCGACACTGGGGATTTTTTTCCTTACATATGCAAAGAGGCATATTGAGTATTTATTCAATGGTTTCTTGACAAATAGGTCTTTTTTTATAAAGGCTACTTTTATTTATAAACAAGTGCTGTCAGCATAGGATGACTTATGCCCCCAATAAACGCTTGGTAGAAGTTATGAGCTTTTTTCAAATCCTAAACGCAGATTTCGAACCTAAACGCGGACCCTAAGTTCAAGGTCAAGGTCACAGGGGTCAAAATTTGTGTACGTGTGGAAAGGCCTTGTCCATATACACATTCATGCCAAATATGAAATTGCTATCTGAAGCGACATAGAAGTTATGAGCATTTTTCGAAATCTAAACGCAAAGTGTGACAGACAGACAGACGGACAGACGAACGGACAGTCCGATCACTATATGCCCTCCTTCGGGGGCATAAACATGTCTTAGAATATCAAAATAAATCAGAAAGCCACATAAACTAGAGAGCTGACAACATGCTTAATCCTTGAAATGCACTAAGTGACCCCGTGACCTAGTTTTTGACCCGGCATGACCCATATTCGAACTTGACCTAGATATTGTCTTGATACAGCTTCTTACCAAGTTTAGTAAAGATCAGATGAAAACTACTTCAATTAGAGAGCGGACACCATGCTAAATCCTTGAAATGCACTAAGTGACCCAGTGACCTAGTTTTTGATCCGGCATGACCCATATTCGAACTTGACCTAGATATTGTCTTGATACAACTTCTGACCAAGTTTAGTAAAGATCAAATGAAAACTACTTCAATTAGAGAGCGGACACCATGCTAAATCCTTGAAATGAACTAAGTGACCCCTTGATCTAGTTTTTGACCCGGCATGACCCATATTCGAACTTGACCTAGATATTGTCTGGATACAACTTCTGACCAAGTTTGGTAAAGATCNAAAGCGTATCTTTTTCAATAACGTATTTTTCCGCTGCGCCTTTTAAAATGAACACATGCATATATTATTCCAGAAACCATAGAGCTCTGTAGCCTGACATTGCTATCTGAAATGCTTAAAAATACAGAAAATACCGCACATTCTATATGGTACGTCAGACATTTTTCAAATCAAATGTTTGAAAAGGCAATTCGAGCTACAGCTTTATCAGCCACTGTGATTCTCTTGACCTTCAAATAGTGACATTGACTTTGAGCCAGTGACATTGATTCATGCCTTCTAAACATCTTCTCGGTGACATTAATTTGTCATGAAATTCTTTCAGTGGATGAAGGAGATAATTATGAAGCTTACACAAAAACAGAGGCTCAAAATGTGTAACCTTCGAGTATAATCTTAATCATAAGATGGCGTTACTAACGCATACCTTCTGCATATTGTCTTAATGACCGTAAAAGCTTCTAAGAGATATGGCTGAACATGAACAAGGAGGCTCAAACTTCAAGTTTGACCTTGAAATTGATCCGTCATGACTGACTTATGCCTTCTGCACAGAATCTCATCGACCTTGACATTTTATGAAAATCCTTGAAATGGTATGGGAGACAGGACCAGGCACCAAACAAATTGGCTCAAACTTTAACTCTTACAGTATAACCTTGACCTTGAACCATCATGACTGGCTCATGCCTTCTGCAGAAAGTCTCAATGACCTTAACATTTTAGCCAAGGCTTCCAAGGTCAATACACGCCTCCCTACTTAGGAATAACTTGTCCGACGAATCTGTTACATACGTCATTTGCCGGGTTGTAACAGGAAGTCCAGTGGAATCGGTGCTGGAGATGCGAAGCAAGATTGCACCCATGATCTTAATACCTTCATTATAAGCAGTGTGCATTCGCATAGTAACTGGTAGTAGATTTGATTCTCTTAAACCGAGGCGATGGATAACTTTAAGGCCTGCTAAACTGCTCTGACAACCAGTATCACCCATGGCAGGGACGGAGGCTGATGTGGAGCGTGCATACATGTCGTCGAAATCAAGTTCAGTATAGTCTTCCAACACAGTGTGAACATTCACACTTATAAATGGCTGTGGCTTGGAACTTCGGCGGACCCAAGTGACTGATAGAATATCATACACATGATGCTCAAGAGGTACACTATAATTACGTTTGCTAACTGTGCACACTTCACTTCCGAGGCTTGTGTCTAAACAGTATGAATTGTCAAATAATGTACACACGGAGTCGAACAGTGCATTCTCATGATCTGTTCCCCTGGATTGACGGGCTCGTGGTGGGCGGTGGGAACTGTCCTTGCTGCGACACATGGATTTAGTATGGTGATCACGCTTACAATCTTCACAATTGTGGCAAAATGCTGGGCATTGAGTACGGCGAATATGTGTTTTACTTTGCTTTCCGTGTCCTCGTTTACCACAAAATGAGCAAACCTCTAAGTCAGACTGTCCCGATACTTTCTGTGTTTTCTTGTAGGTGCTGGCAACATTGAGCGACTCTCGATCTAGCAGGCGAGAGGCAGAGCGTTTGCCTGCTTCCTTAGCCTCCACAAACTGAAAAACTTAACACATCGCACATAATGGCTTCTGTATAACTAATGTCAATATCACACCCAGGGCATTTGATTAAATACTTGCAAATGTTTGCCTGACCATGCAACCTAGCGCCGAAACCTCGCACAGTCTCGTCCCGATCTTGGCGCATATTATGTAGCGTGACAAGTGTCACCACCGTGTTTTCCTCACGGACGGCCAGTTAACGAATTGCAGCAAGTACCTCAGCCTCTGTTTTATCGGTGAGGCTTCCACTGGCTCTTGTGATGTCCTTACGTAGAGGTTCGTTGCAACACCTTGTCTCTACCGGTAACCTTTGTAGCATCGACATAGTCTTTCCAACGGCTTTGAAAATAAGACCAATCCTCACATGTACCTCCAGCGGAGATGGTTGGTCGTCGTACGCGTTCAATTTTTGCAACAGCTACATGGACAGCTGGTGGTGCAGCAGGATGTGCTGCGCTGTGTGCTGTTATGAGTGCTACTACGATCAGTGGGTCGACATCCGGAGTCTTTTATTCACAACCTGGGAATGGACACTGTACCTCTGGCATGGTTTTAGAATCTTGATCATAAATAAGAATACGTCTTTTTGTTATTATGAGCTTGAACTAGAGTAGTATAAAACCCTCTATTAAAATGATCTGAAGAACATTTAAATACTTAGGGTTATGTACCCTTATCATTATAACGCGTCTCTGTGTTAAGTATAGTTAAAACCCTGCAGCAACTGAAAAACGGGACTTGTTACATTATGATTATATTACCAACACGCTATTATTTCATACATATTTAGCCCTTCGGTGGTACTAGAAGTAGAAATGTTGCATTTAACGACATTTCATCGGAAAGGACAATATACCATACGATCAAAACTTCTAACACACATTTTTGTAAATATAATTTCCTTATCCTTACGTAGCGTAGCTGGTGACAATGCTCGAAGTCATATCAACAATTGCCTGCTGCGGGTTGTATGTATATTGAAAAATAAAAAGTGCAGTATAATAAATATTTGTATCGCATTTTATAAAATATTGTAATTCGTTTAACGTTTAACAGTTATTTACAATCTGAAATACGGGAAATGTTAAAATGTTCATGTTGTTGAAGGACAAGTTGGTCAGCATGCGGTCTAGTGTGTCACGCTTTTGATAGAACAGCACAATATTTGATCACACATTGTTATCCCTTTAACTATATTTTTTTTTCAAAAAGGATTCTACATAGATCATTGTGGATAAATGCAGGGTGTCTCTTTGTTTTTCTTTCTCAGTGTTTTTGCCTTGATATTTTATTTTGCGGAGCCCTATTGCGCACTCTAAATATTGCGTTTAGAATCTAATGTTTGTCTAAGCACATATTCTGTCTCAATTATTAAACGTGTTGAGCTCTTTAAACATGTTTAATATCTAAAAATGTAGAGATACACGTTTAGTCAATAAACACATTTTGAACGACTAAATGCTTAGGATAACATGTTTAAATCACAAGTTTAGCTCATATCAACTCTACATTTGTAAACATGTCATGATTTATGATGAATACTTTTTCGGCACATGTATTTATAAACGTCGCAATCATCATAATTGTTATGTAACACGGACGGAAATATAAAGCTTGACATTAAGTGAAGTATTCCTTACCTTCCTGTTTATTATACTAACGCCGGAATGTTCTGCCTTCCTGTTTAGAATACTGACGCCGCCAGTTTCCTTTTTTAGTGAGTATCCTGAACCTTCCTGTTATTGAAGTATCATTTACATTTCTGTTACGGATACTCAAACCGCCAGTTACAGTGTATATCTTCCGTAATCAACATACATGTCAACCTTTGTAAATAAATACATCAAATAGCGCAAAACCTGAGACATCGTTTCATTTTCATCCGCATTGAAAAGGGATTTTTCAGTAAATCAAATACAAATGTACAATTTATAACAACAAATGTCGTCCCATCTTGATTTATCGCTTTGAACTGCACATGTTGAGGACATCAGAATTTCCATCTTAAGTGGAATACCTGCAACTTCTCACAAGATATACAATTTATACGGTTTCTTGTTTAATTTGCTCATTTAAAAGGATGTGATAAAAAAGATCTGACACTCGTTGTCATATCATACCATATTTTATTAAACTCGTCCAGGAAATTCGTTAGTAAGCTCGCCAAAGGCTCGCCTACTAACAAATTCCTGAACTCCTTTAATAAAATATGGTATGATATGACAACTCATGCCAGATCCTATATATATATATATATATATAGGTGAGACGTCTACAGTTCGTATTTTAAACCTGTTTTAACCCCAGCGATGTCTAGATTTCTTTGCTGATATGTACACGTGTGTCATATATGGAAAACATGTAAATGATACTGTGTCATGTCGAAAACGATTATCATTTTGTAATTGTATGTTCTCTTTATACCGATATAAAAAGTGTATCGTCAAATTCTATTTTAACCGACCTACTATGCATAAATTTATACTTTTGTTAACAAATACTAACATTACAGTTCTTACTAAACTCGCGATATATTTTAAAATTGCTTTTTAAATGCGAACTGAGGCATAAAATGTAAACGTTGCCTTAGTGCATTTGTAACCCCTTGTTGTATACTATTTTGGTCACTTTCGCATTACTATACATGTGCTTACTGCTTATATATTGTCAGTTTCGTATATATAACGATGAACTGGACTTGTTAAAATTATATGAATAAACGTTATATTCTGTTATGTAAATAGGTATTATAAACACTAGTTTTCCCACACCAATAAATAACCAATATTATATTTAGTTTGCTGTAAGTCCAACACAGTGGTTTAGTTGCCAAGAAGGGGCATTGCGTAGCATTAACATTTCTGCGATTCCGATTTTAATGCCAACTTGTCTTTACATGTGTGTGGTATCTTGTATCTTAAATAACTAGCAAATGGTTTCTCTCCTGAAAATGTCTTTTTGTTTTTCGTTATTATGTATGTTGATATGTTAGCAAATAATTAGGGATGGGACCGAATATTCGAATATTCGAATATTCGAAAATCGGCCGAATATTCGAATCCAAAATTCATATTCGAATATTCGATTTTTATTTTTCTATGCAAATAAATTTAAAAAAATATATATATTTTTTGTTCAGTGCAGACTTCTTTAGTGCATCCGTGTATGTTTGCATAGCAGCTGCCATCAATTAACGAGATGATAATTGGCATACTGGAGGGTATCATGAGAGGGGTAGTGTCTTTATTGATTTTATTTTGCAGTTTGCACGGGTGTTAATACACCGCGTTTAATCTTTAGTCGAAGATAATTGACGTGTTATTCACAGTTCGGCGTCTCGCAATTTAGACAGCCCGACTATCGTTACCTTCAAATGACCAATCAATTTTAGTGTTATATACATACATCTACTCAGAATGTAGTCTCTCAAATATTAACCAATTACATTTGTTTTGTAATAATAATAAATTAATATACGGTCGAGAGCGTTCATTCAAACTCGCCATATTTTCAAGATACGTCTACAATTTATATTCTAACAACTATTCAGTTAAAGAAATTCATAATGCCTCCCTCTCGTGTTTGGAATTATTTTACGCGTTTTATAGCGATAAACTGTTTTTGTGTGTGCACACTGCATGTACATAATAATTACGAAACTTGAATACTAGTTCATATACGCATGTTGTCTGAATGTTGTACCAGTATGTTGTTGCTACGTTTTCTTTGTGTAAATAAAAAACAACTTGTGTACTAAGGTTTTTGTTTGTATTTATTTAAAAGTACGAATGAGGAATCTAATTGATATATTAGCAAAGTTCTATCAAAGTTTTGACATC
>VMBQ01005169.1:43372-59087 GCA_007657795.1 Dreissena rostriformis
TATATATATATTAGAAGGCTAGTTTACAATCATTATAGTTTTTACCCCTCGCAATGGCACATACAAAAGTTTCAATGAAGAAAGTATAAATACATGCAGTTTAAATCATGTCAAGCATATATAGTAAATAAACACATTCGATATTGTCAGATAGAATTGTAAAATAAAAGTATTTAGGATATTTATTTGCAATCAAAATCAGATCTAAAATGGTTTGCCAAATGATGTCTATATAAGATCATGTATATGAAATGTATGGAAAATTTACAAATATCCATACATATAAATTCAATATTACATGTATGACTATATAGTTTTATATATATTTGTATTTCAACAAGTAAGCTTTACTATTATGTACATTTTGCAATTATAAGGGACACATACAGATAATTGCAGTACATACAAATACCAATCTTAGACCATGAATTATGTAATGTATTATATACATATATATTTCATAATTTACTACATGAATGGTTATTTAAAAACTGCACATTATGTTAAGCTAGTAAAACTTAGAGAGGTAGAGACAGTACATTGAGAACATGTAAATAAATAAGTTATGAACACAAATCTTGTATGGCGGGTAATTAAGAGAAACATTGTGAACATGACACATCAACATATGTTTGTCATGAGTCATAGATAAATATGAGCCCCGTTCTGGGAAACTAGGCATAGTGCATGCGCCTTAAGTGTCATCCCAAATTAGCCTGTGCAATCCGCACCGGCTAACCAGGGACTACACTTTCTGCGTTTATGGAATTTTCCGTTAATAGGTAGTCTCTTCTTAACGAAAACCCAGACTGGGCGGCAAGTGTCGTCCCTGATTAGCCTGTTCAGACTGCACTGGCTCACTTTAATCACATTAAACCAAGTTTTCCCAGAGCGAGGCTCATACCATAATACATAATTATGAAAATCACAACTTGTTATTATTGTATGGCACTACCGAGATTCTTATAAAATGCATGTATATAACAAAATACGTATATATATCATGCAAAAGTATTAATTTATAGTTTTTGTAAAGTTGGTGGTTGATTCAGAACTTGTATGAATATGCGATGACAGTGTGCGAAATTCCCACTAGCCCGGAGGGTTATGGCTAGTGAAAATCCATTTGTGATAGTGGGAATTAAAATATTTATATAGTAGGGCTAGTACGAAATTTGACTTTTTATATATGTGTATAAGAATTTGGTCTATTACTTTAAAATCTGAATTTCGCACACTGCGACGATATCGTACTTTAAACACTTCATGAATTATACAACTAATATCATAATGGCATATATACACCGGTGTATATACATGTACAAAGAAGCTATATAGCTGTGCTCCATGATAAATGTCAACGTTGCATGCATATATAAACAAATCACATAACATCCCAGCTTTCATGGATGAATATTCTACATCTCTGAAATAAGTCTAGTACATCTTTTTAGAAATATTAGCCCAATATTAAACCTATTAAATCTACATATATATACCTAGCTGTGCTCCGTGATAAATGTCAACGTTGCATGAATTATTAAACATAACACATAACATCCCAGCTTTCATAGATGAATATTTTACATCTCAGAAATTAGTCTAGTACATCTTTTTAGAAATATTAGCCCAATATTAAACCTATTAAATAATATTACATATACATTCCATACTATCCAACTCCAATTTTGGTCAATACCGGAAATAGCGGACAAAGTTCGAGACCTTGTAGGTGTCGCCCTCGATCCCCAACTCGTTGCAAAGAGCCAACAATTTTTGGCGGCAGACGTCAGGGTCGGTGCCAGAGACGGCAAAGCTTCCGTACGGCATCTCGTCTTCCTCCACCTCGATCTGGTCGTTCTGAGACTGGAACAGGTGGAACAACACCTCGCCATTAGCTTCAAGGCCCTGAATGCGTTCCCGGGTGTAGTTGTCGTTCATAAGATGGCTGTGGAGCGATGGAAGTACCATAACTCCCATGAGGCGCTCGTTCGGCTGGAGCTTCGGCACGAACGGTTTAATGTCGCACGCGATCATGAACGCGCACATCGCGAGGTCGACGGCGTGCAGGCGCCCGATCCACTTACGCAGGTAGAAACCACCCATTCGGCCGTTGATCTCGATGAGTTTTGGTCCACGGGACGTCATCTTCATTTCAACGTTGAAGACGCCATCGGAGAGGCCTGCGATTAAAAGAATACTACATAAAAATATGTTCGCACAAAGTACTGTATTAAAATAACGTAAATTATAGATACAAAACAAGTTCTGGTTAAAGGGACTTGTTCATGCTTTGATAAACTGACAAAATTAAAGAAATGTTTCAGATTTGCAAATTTTTGATTTAGTTATGTTTTTTTGCGAGGAAACAGTTATAGTTAACATTTACCCTGCTCTAAAATATCCTTTATTTGCATCTAAAAACCTGAAAATTATAAAACGTTACAAACGCGAAACGAGTGAATAATTTGGAAAGTTCTGTTGTTATCGTTATATTTTGTGACATTACGAGGATTGTTGACTTTTACTCCAAGGGTCAGTGGTTCGAGCCCAGGTGTGGCTTACTTTTTTTCTTTCTTTCTTTAATTTTACTTTTGTTTTATACTGGCGCTCTTTAGTTCCGATGTTTACATTAACAAGCAAATTCGTAGAATTGATATCCCCCACAACATATGCTTTGTTTGAGGATGGGTGCAAATCGGACGGACGAACATACTGACAGATGGACGGACGGAGGACAATAACTCAAAACTAAGACAGAGGAAGGTTCTTGAACCTTCAATATTTATTTAGGTGAATTAAAAAGTTGTGCGTTTTCCACAAAAACATTCAATGTTAATATACACTACATTTAACAGATGGTGTACAATGCCATTTGGGGTGCATCATCCTCTTATCCATATATATACTTATATCAAGTTTCAATGAAATCCGTCAATGCCATTTGGTGTGCATCATCGTCTTATCCATATATATACTCATACCAAGTTTCAATGAAATCCGCCAAAGCACTTCCATGATATGGCTCCGGACGCAAAAGTGCCGGACGGACGGACGGACGGATGGACGGACGGACACGAATTGTGACATGACCGTTTAATATTGGGCCGACAGAAAGAGGGTTCGACAAAAATTTGTAAGCGAATATAATGTTTTTACAAGGTCATACCTTACGACTTGTGAATAATGAACCCCCATACAAAATACTTACTCAGACATTTGCTAGTGTTTTTTTTAATTCCCACTAATCTGTGTGTTCAAACCCAATTGACCTTTTTCAAATCTCCGAAGAACAAGACTATTCCAAGCAATGATGTCCCCTACTGGATCCACCATTGTCAGATTTTTTTTTTAAAGTATTTGTTGCCATAGCAACCAGAATTCTTGATGTAGGAACAAAATTAAATGACGTGCATAATCTCCATATTGCCATCTGTCCATGTTTCAAGTTTTATAAAAAAATATGAAGAACTTTAAAGTTATCGCAGGATCAAGAAAAGTGTGACAGACAGACTGACGGACTGACTGACGGACAGAGCACAAACCATAAGTCCCCTCCCAGGGCTTTTTTTCCCCTTTTTGGGAAGATAGCCCATGGCTTTGGATTTGGGAATTTTATCGGCATTTTCAAGAAATTGGGGAAAATAAATTCAGTAGCTTTCTTTGGTAGCACTTTAGCACAACCATATATATTGATATAACTCTGTATAATAATTAAAATTAAAATCATATAAATCATTATTATGTACTTTGTTACATGTAATTGAAATAAAATTGTGATAAAATAATCATTAGACACTTCTAAAAAAAAAAAAAAAAAAATTTTTTCCAAATTTTGGGAAAAAAGTATACCTTTTGCCATTGGGAACATAGCCGTTATTCGGCTATAAAATTGGGCCAAAAAAAGCCCTGCCTCCGGTGAAACAATATCTGTTTGTAACTACCATAAATAAATTAATGGGGCAGCGTTGTTTGAACGTATTAGGGTATAATCTAACATGTCGACCAGAGTAGTACGGACTTATTCTTGTTATTGTTTTTGTAAACAGAACGTATAAAGTTTTTCACAGAAAAACTGCGAGCACAGCACGATTTTGAGGGGGCAAATGGCTGGGGGGAGGGGGGGCTCATGTTAATTCATGTCTGACCTATATGGACTAGATGTTTTTTCTAACATATTGGAATGCTGGAGACCCGGTTTACAGCTGTTGTTAACGATTCATTTATTGAGTCTCGTTTTAGGAAAACTGAACGCATGTGCGTAAAGTGTCATCCATCATTATCCTGTGCAGTCCCCAGTCATGGTCATAACTTTCCGTTTTTATGTTATTATTAGTTTAAAGGAAGTATCTGCTTAACGAAAACCAGTGTATGTAGAAAGTGTCGACCCTGATGAGCATGATTAGCCAAAAACAAGGCTCAATTAATACGAGTAATCCTGCTATTGCCGAGACTTACCGACGTCGACGCAGCACTTGAAGGCGGCCACAATCAGCTGAGCCTGGCGGTCCGGCGGCAGCAGGGACGGCATAGTGGCGGCAGTCTCTAAAACAAAGAAAGAACTGGTTTTAATGCAATAGCCGAAAGCGTTGTTCCTGATTCGTCCCTGCGTATTGTTCAGGCGTATTTGGGAACTGGTTTGAACACAAAAGCAGAAAGCGTTGTTCAAGATTACTCCATGCGGATTGCACAGGCTTATCAGGGACGACACTTTACACACATGCATTAAACCTGATTTTCCAAGAAAAATGCTCACATGAATATTACCAGCCATATGCACAGCTTTATTTGGTACGCAAATGTGTCGTGTTCTGAGAAAACTGGGCAAAAATGCATGTGCGTAAAGTGTCATCCCAGATTAGCCTGTGCAGTCCGCACAGGCTTATCAGGGACGACACTTTCCGCCTAAACTGGATTTACGCTAGAAAGAGACATCATTTAAACGAAAAATTCCATAAAAGCTGAAATTGTCGTCCCTGATTAGCCTGTGAGGACTGCACAGGCTAATCTGGGATGACAATTTACGCACAAGCATTATGCCGAGTTTTCTCAGAACACGACACAAAAAATGCAATATCGGCCATACTTCTACATAGAAATTGACACTCACACTTGTCACGATCAAGTATCGGCTTTGCAGATGTATCAATTAAACGCTTCCAACCATTAATTTTGGATACTGACTGTCTGATTTACATAAACCCCATTGACGCTGTTGATACCTTTTTCATTTTTTGTCAACGAAATTTACGTAACAGGTTGAAAAAAATAATAACCTCGACTTTCAGATCGTCGAGGAAAATGGTGCAACGGCTCCCAGATTAATTATGCGATTTCTATCTTCGCTAATCCGTTACTCCAAAATTGAAGTTCAAATGATGGTAAGAATACTATTTTTAAACAAACCAAAAAGTTCTTCTGAACATGTCAACCTACAAAGTCCTAGTTTTCTTACTGGTTAAATTATCAATCAAATGTTGTCCAATGCAACAGATAAGATTTTGTGTCAATTAGTTTTCACTAAAAGCTTTTTGTAACAATTAGTTTTTTTCCTTAAAACTATTTGTCAATTAGTTTTTGTACAATTTGATCAAAACTTACATGTCTGAATCCGATGAGCGCTAAATTTCGGGCATTGATAATTAATTCTCAGCAATTCTTATTCAAATTAAGTCATTATAAGTGTCAATGGCAGTATGTCAATGGCTGTTTGTAAATATTACTATAAGTATTAATTGTATATTGACAAATGGATGATGATGAGTCATTTTGTTTCAACCAGTTTCAACACTCTCGCATTTCAGTCTCAGAGCGCACTCACGTTGCCAAACACTTTCTATCAAAGACAACCAGTGTAAATCACAATATTCTTAGTTTTTGAGACACGGTATCACCGCGAAGTTTTGAGCCGAATATTTCAGAATCTGTCACCACATGCGCTATAAAATCTGATAGTATACTCTTCACAACGTCTTTTCCCGATGGTTTTGGTAGCGTAAGAATTGCAACTTATTGGGCGCGCATGCTGTTTATGAAAGATTCCTAAACCGTCCGCGTTGAACAGCCAACTTGTTCCCGTACTTTTTTAAGACGGAAGTAACTTTTTATATTGACACCGGCCCGAACCGGTGTCTATATAAACTAACTGAACTTATTACAGCCGCACTTAAGGTCACAATATACCAATTCAAATTAAACGCCGTACCGCGGAAAACGGTACAACTAAAACGACGAAGAATCGATTGCAATTCGTTTGTCCATTTCATGATCGTTTTCTGTACGATCGATTTTTAATATCAATTCGTTTTCTGTCAAATACAAATCGTAAAAGCGATTAAACGAACCTTATCTGTTGCCCTGTGTTGTCACAAGGTAATTGTATTTATCATTCTGTTCATCTAACTCAATATAAAAGGCTTTTTGTATAGAATAAAACAATACCAAACAACTCTATAAGCGATTGTCAAATGACATTGCAAATGTCATTTTTATAAACGAAATCAATTCAAAATGAACAAGGGACAAAATTGTCACAAAACCAGGTTTTCAATTTGAAAACTAAAGTCTGATAAAGGGGGAAAATTCAAAATGTGCATTGTTACTGATTGTTCTTAGTTACCCCCCTTGTAAAAAATCAATATATTTTTTTAAAGTGTGACCTTGACCTTGGAGATATCGATGTAATTCTTTCGAATGACACACATTCAAATGATGGTGAACAAATGTGCCAAATGATTTTAAAATCTCACAATGAACGACATAGTTATGGCCCGGACAAGCTCATTTATGGCCATTTTTGACCTTTGAACTGGAAGTGTGACCTTGACCTTACAGATTATGAGATATCGACGTAATTTTTTCGCCCGACACACCGTCCAATGATGGTGAACAAATATGCCAAATGATTTTAAAATCTCACAATGAACGACATAGTTATGGCCTGGACAAGCTCATTTATTCCCATTTCTGACCTTTGAACTCATAGTGTGACCTTGATCTTGGAGATATCAACATAATTCTTTCGCGCGACACACCGTCCAATGATGGTGAACAAATGTGCTTAATGATTTTAAAATCTAAGAATGAACGACATAGTTATGGCTGGGACAAGAATTATTCCCCCCGCCTGCAGACATTCAGCAATCTAATAACCAGTTTTTTCCTTCGGAAAACCTGGTTAAAAACCAATAGCTACAATACAAAACTAAATCAAAAGTGACCAACCCCTGAAAGAGGGCAAGTTAGTGGGTCCGTTGTCAGAAATGAACGCCCCCACGAGCTTGTTCCCATAGATGATGACGTCTATGTCATGCTCTGTGCCCCCGTGGTACTCCATGACAAGTATTTCCGTTCCGAACCCCAGTCCTACATATGGTCGGTCGACCTCCTTCAGGTAGCATTCGGTGGTTGCGCGATATTGCTCCCTGAGCTCCTCGGCGCTCGTGACGACAGTCGCCCCGATGGCGCTGTTTCCGTGTTCTAGCTTCATCATGAGTGGGTAGCTCACCCTGCAAGAACGCCACGAAAAATTATACTCACCATTTTATGAACAGAACGCTCATTCATATAACTTGAACACGTCCAGTTCATTGTAACATACAAAACTGACTATAAGCAATGATAATGCATATTATCAATTTCAGATATCGTTTCATTTCATTTCAACACATTTCAGCCTCTACTACTATACCCTAGTTAAAGCATTGTCTACAAAACTGGAACTTACTGGTTGCAGATGGCGTCGATGTCGGCGGGTTCCCGAATGAGGTAGCTGGGCGAGGAATAATGACAGGTCTTCACCCAGTGCGAGACTGGCCTTTCATTCTTATACAGTGTCGACTGCGTCCGACTTTTCTTCTTAGCATTAAGTGCCCCCTCCACGCTGGCGCCTAAAAATAACACATACAATTGATATGTGTTTTATTATTTGCAAAACATCTCTGTTTATAGGTAAATAAACAAAAACAAATTGACACCCTGCACATTGGCACTGAATATGTTAAAAACATTTCTTGTCAGAAATAGACTATTAGTCACTTGAAATGAAAGGCAAAATAATAAGAACACGCCAAAGTTACATGTAAGAAATCGATACTGATCTTTTCTTTACCAAAAATAAAAAAATCAAGGGCGGATTTATTAATGCTTAAATAGGTGTTAAAATATATGTTTTCACCGGACGTCGGAGAATACGGCCACATTTCTGCCCCCAAAATGGAACAACAATCGCTGATCCCCTACCTCGCGTCCCCAGGATCTCCCGAACCATGGCAGCCAAAGGCACCGCGTCCTCCCAGAACGTGAGGCAGCCGTCCACCAGGAGGTCACTCTGCTTCAGGAGTCTGACAATCTCGGCCGCGTGGTGCCTGTCCCTCCTGTGGTCGCCGTTGTCATCGTAGTGGATGAGGGTGTGCATTAGGTCCTTGTTGCTGTTGTTTGGGTCCGGATCAACCATAACCAGCTGTGTGGGGGAAATAGGGATTGATGAAAATGGTAAAACACCCATTTCAGCGTTACATACGGAATAATGACAATAAACAATCACCAGCCCCAGCGTTTTATACGGAATAATTATCATGTAAAAACATTAATCGACGTTTTTGTTTAAAATAAATACAGACAAAACCCGATGGCTCGAATATCTGGTTGGCTCGAACTCTCCTCGAAACACCGATTTCTATAATTGCTATATATTCATAAAAAGATTTGTCGGATGGCTCGAATTATCGGATGGCTTGAACTGTTTTTACAGTCCCGTTCACACTTTTCACACGTTCCTTTGTTCGGTTGGCTCCAACTCGCCTTGCATCGGATACAACTTTTCATCGAATTGATTTCACACCGGTTGCAAACATGCCATTGACTCAATTGTTAATGGATTTGAGGAAAAGATAACATTTTGTATGCTGAAGTATGTTTTGTTTCTTAATGCCCTGTTACATGTACCTCTATATGTGCTACGTAAAAACGTGCTGAAATAATTTACTGTAAGATATTTGTTTGATTAAATCATATTTAAATGTGTATCTGTTTTAACATTTTGGTTAATACAAATATTAAGTATATATTTGGTTTTTATTAATTCAAAAGCAGAAAGAAGTACGAAGTTTAGGCAGTATGAATACTCTTCAACTGGAAGTCCAAATGTATTGAAGCTTTATGTGAGTAAACAAAAGTATATAAGAAATGGGAATCCCGGATGGCTCGAATTCGGGATGGCTCGAACTATTGATGTCGGTCCCGGCGAGTTCGAGCCATCGGGTTTCGACTGTATAATAAAACAAGTCGCTCACCCGAGAACCAATTGAATTAAAGAGTTTTTGGAAGCTTTGTTATGTGTGTGTAATAAATGTTATAAATGTTGCTTTTAACATTGCTTTTGCTTTTTTGGACCAAAAATGTGACTTCTTGAATGTTAACAAGGTTTCACTATAGTCATACAAGTTGAAGTGCCCTGTAATGTGACGGCCAAATTTTTCACTGCACTGGCACCAAATGGAAACTCGGCTGAGATATCATACAAACAAATGTCATGACTAAGTTGCATGACAAACGGACTTAAAATGTAACTTCTTGAATGTTAACATGCTTTTTTATTTTACCTAGTGAATGAGTGTTTGACCTCAAGTAACCCGTTTCTAACTTGGCCGAGATATCATTGGACAAATGTTCCGATCAAGTTTCATGAAGATTGGCAAATACATAAACATACATGAAAACCAAGCGTGTTGACAAGGTTTCACTATACTCTTATAAGCAGGGATCATATTTTTTTCGGTTTTGTCGGTCCTAGACCGATTGGGGTCATGAAAGACCAATTGAAAATCCCAAACAGTCGGTCCGATTCTGTCCCAACATTCGTAAAAAAATGATGTAAAGTCTATAAGTTCCCAATAAAATTCGTTATTCAAGCTCAGTCTGGCTAAAATTTACTATCGCTAATCCCTTTATTGCCCCCAATTAACATCCCGCTTCTGGTACTCGTGTGGACCAGTGTGGTTTTTGACACCTTATCGGCGATTTATCGGCAAATTATTGATTTTATCAGGCATTCACACCACAGTGTTTTTATGAAAGGGGTCTCTAATTGCTATCGAAAGATGTATCATACAGAAATAAACGCCAATGACACTAATTATCATGTGTATTATACCACCTAAGGTTATAAAACCTGTTAAAACACCTATTTTGTACATCAAACAAATTGGATGCTGACTATAACGCATCGATGTTTCACATAAATTAATTTTCGTTTTGAACTGATTTTCAACATATTGTAACATATTGCATCAATCTAAATTTAGAGTTAATTGACAATTGGTTGAATAAGAAAAGTGCTCGATGCGCTCACATCGCGTCACACAATTTACACATGTTCAAGGGGATATCCCTGTACCGATTGGATGTCAAATCGAGGCATACGGGATAACCCCACAATTCAGTTTATAGGGTGTGTTAAATTCCGGACAATGAAGAACGCTGTGTTCACGAATTTCTTAAACACATGTTTCGTCAAAATTTGGCAGAAAATTAGAGTTTTTGTGAGTAATATACTGACTAAAGTAAAGGTCGAATGATTGATCGTTTTAGGTGTCCTGCTTTTTGGTAAAATTTCCCGACAATTTTTTATGAAGTGTCCCGATTTCGAGCTGAAAAATTCTGGCATGTATTTCGGATGTAAATTTTCGAATACTTTTTCCCCCGATTTTAAATCCAGACCGATTGATGTTGTGGAAAAATATGATCCCTGCTTATAAGGGAACCTGCCCCAACCGAAATTTTCTAAACTTATTCGTGATATCATTGAAACAAATATTCTGATCACGTGTCATGTAAATTGCACCAAACATTAAGACTTTAATTTAATTTAAAAAAGGTTTTACTAAAGCCATAAAAGGACTTTTACCGCTAGGCACGCAGTTATTTCAAGCAATTACTCTTTTATTCACCAATAAAACCGCCATATTATGAAGAGAAGTGAACGTACATTTATACCACATTTCTTTGCCATCTTCCATACTCTCCTCTTATGAGTTCCGCCCGCATCTAACGTGAGTATTGTCTTCCCTGACATGAGGAAATACTGAGATCTGGTCAGAGCTGTCCGCACGAACGGGCGAACGGAAATACCGTCCAAACCACCACATGCGAATTTGTTCTCATGAGAAACTTTTCGGTTCACCACTTCTTTATGGTTGATATCATTTTCGGCTGTCTCCAGAACTTTGTCCACTGGATGCACAATTCTGTTGTGTTCTACAACCATTCCGTCCGCAAATGAGGCAAAATTATCGCGCACTGCAGCGTCACCGATGTACCTGTGCGTGTCCATGTTCAACGCTACTGCCGTCACTTTGCCGTAACACTCCGTGAGCACGTAGTCGATGCCTGGATGGGGACAGAAACGTGTCTTTGTAATATTGAACCAGTGTTACGCCGAAATCGAATATTTACACTTTAAAACATACGGGTAACACAAGCATAACTAGGGAGTTTCTCAAGTACATGTTTAACTGTATAGGCCCATCACCACGTCAGTGCATGTACACTGTGAGAATAATTTTCGGATTTTGTTGAAAACGCATTATATATGAGCACGGCTCTGGTAAAACGGTGCTAATCCATGTAGTAAAGTTTCTTCCTATATAAGCCTGTGAAGTCCGTACAAGCTTATCAGGGACGGCAATTTTGACTTTTATGATGTTTTTCTTTTAAATGAAGTATCTTGTAAACGAAAATACAGTCTTGGCGGAAGGTGTCGTCCCTGATAAGCATATGCAGACTGCACTGGCTAATCTGGGACGACAGTTTATGCACACATATTAAGCCCCGTTTCCCCAGAGCGATTCTCATAACAGGACAAACAATTATTGTTACGAGTCTTACGCGTCTTTATCTTGAACAAAATGTTTAAAGAGCGTTCTCAATCCTTTATTAATAGGAGTCTGACAAGGTGAAAAATGTCCAACTTGATCTCACTTCTACCGGAACCTAGCTCACCAATCAGGTCTGTTTGCGCGCCTGGCTCCACACTCTCCTTGTCAGACAGCTTGTTCTCGCGGTCCATGATCGACTGAAGCGCTGCCTCTGCGTGCGCGCGCAGGCTTGTCTGGATTTCCCCGATAAATGTTTCGTCAACAATGTTCAATGTTTTCATCGCGGTTTCGAGGGACATTGGTACCGCTTGAGCACCTCTGATGTCGCTGTGTTTGTTGAACATGCTGCAGATCGGCTGAAAGAGAACGATTGACAATTATTCTCTAACAAACTTGCATTAATTGGAAAGAAGATAGGACATTTTCTGCTCAGTCCCATACTTCTTTAAGAACGCGTACAAAACATGCTACATCACTTATATAGCCCTCAAGGCCTGGGTCCATTGGAGCCGCGTTCTGTGAAAACCGAGCTAAATGCATGTGGGTAAAGTGTGTCATGCCAGATTAGCATGTGCAGTCCACACAGGCTAATCAGGGACAACACTTTTCGCATTTATATATAAAAAAAATTATGTAAAGGAGGTCTCTTCTAAAAGAAAATCCAGTCTAGGCGGAAAGTCTCGTCTGTGATTAGCCGGTGCGGAGCGCAAGGGATAATCTTGGATGACACTTCACGAACATGCATTAGGCCCCATTTTCCCAGAACAAGGGTTATTTTTCTCCTTTGAGTGCCCATTAACAGTAAAATTGAGTAAGGGCCACGATAACAAACAGTAATGGGTAATGGGTTTCCCCGGTCCTAAACGATTTAGTTTTACAATTTATTTCTTTAACAAATTGTCTTTATGAACTGTTAATTATTCTACAAAAAAAAAAAATTATGAATTTTACAAAAAGGAGACGACAAACCGGCGTGCAGACGGGTGTGTTGTCAAAATCTCTGCAGACGATTGCTCGACATTTTACACCAAAATCAGCGCTGGGCGCGACCCACAGGTACTTGGCGTCTTCGGTCCTCCCAGCGCTCAGATTGTCGATATAAGCCTCCACGAGTACGGAGTTCGAGTCTTGAATCTTGTTCAGCATTTTTACCACCGCATCCACAATACAGGACCGGTCTTCAATGCTGAACACCGAGGCGTCCGAGCTTCCTGTCTGTGTTCGTTTGGACGGTCTTATGATAATCTGGAGAAAGTGAACTTGAAAGGAGCCATATTCGTTGATAATGGGTCAAAATGATAATTTGTCAGGGAAAATACATTTCCATTAAAAAAACCTTTTCTCAACTTATTTGTCATAGCAGCAAACACTGCTCTGCGTAAAGATAAGCATATCCTTTAACAGTTCAATACTGCTTTTACTAAATTTGCTTTTACTCCATAATTGTAGCTGATGACGAAATTTAGATTCTTTACAATAGATGCATGTATGTATACTTTATGTGCATTCTAAAACATCAAACATTGACTGCAAAACTCATATGATAATAAACAACATTTACCTGTTTGCGGTTGTTAATGGACAACTCTTGCAGGAATTTTGAGACTTCTTTCGCCACAAAATCTGGACTGGTGTTCCTTTCGTACTCATGGATGACCGCATTGGCAGGCACAGCAACCAGACTTTGTTTCGGTTTGTAACAGAACGCGAGCGTCTCGGGCGTTGCTA
The DNA here is from genome assembly GCA_007657795.1 of Dreissena rostriformis. Classification (NCBI taxonomy): domain Eukaryota; kingdom Metazoa; phylum Mollusca; class Bivalvia; order Myida; family Dreissenidae; genus Dreissena; species Dreissena rostriformis. The sequence goes on from VMBQ01005169.1 coordinate 56,977, forward strand.
TGCCAACAGAATACAGGACACTTCGCGACCAGAGACGATCATTGATAACGTCACGGAGATCATTAGAACTGCTCATTGGGCAATCCAAATTCGCCTGAAAATATGTTATTTTCAATAACCGAAACTTACTTTGCATACTGTTTTTTCATGTTGTTATGCCTGTTTTATTTGCTTCAAACTTAAAGCAACGCTTTATTATTATTAACCTTGTTAATATTTTTTTTAGTGTACAATTAATGTACCACTCAGTAAAGAAATAGCATTGAACACTGGTAAATATATGTTGCGTTTAACCCTATACATATCGCAAAATTGGTAAGACAGTTAAACATATCTAATAACAATAATATTGTCTGACAAGCATGTTAGCATTGTAAGACACGGTTTCAGACAACATTCCAAACTAATAAACAAATAACAATATGAGCCTGGTTGTGGGAAAACTGGGCTTAATGCACGTGCGTAAAGTGGCCTCAAACATTAGCCTGTGCAGTCCACACAGGTAATCAGGGACGACACTTTCCGCTTTTACAGAATTTTTCATTTTAAAGAAATTATCTTCCAAATGAAAATACACTCTAACTTCTAAGTGGATAGTATCGTCCCTGATGCGGACTTCACATGCAATTTTGGGACGACATGCATTTGGCCCGGTTTTTCCACAACCCGGCTCATATATTTTGCATTCCATGCTTCCCTTGCAGAGTCTGTTATCTTAGGAAACCAAACAATGCTTGCGCCTACGTTACCTCGATTGTCTCTCCGTCGTTTCTCTGTCCGCCGGTGGCCGCATCAGTGAAATAATTCACAAGATATGTCACACGCCTGGGCGGCACAAACTCGTCAAGGTAGGTCACGCTGCTGGCGTGAAACGTGATAGCCTTGTGGATGTATAGGGTGTAGAGGCCCCCATTGATGCTAGACGCGACCTTGGATAGCCACGACGACGACAGGATCATGTACATTGTGCCCGGCGCCTGACGACCGCCTTTGGTGGGGTAAACAAATCATGTATTGGTAATGGTAATTCATTCTAATTTAAACAGTCAATAATAACTTATTTGTATTAAAGTTTATATAATACAGATAAGACTACATGCACATGTATGCCCAATATTTTCAGTCAGAGATAAAATCAACAAGAGATGTGTTGGTCAGAAACACAATGCCCCTACTGTGCCGCTTTGAAAATATTAATTTTTTTTACCTTTGACCTTGAAGGATGACCTTGACCTTTCACCACTCAAAATGTGCAGCTCCATGCGATACACATGCATGCCAAATATCAAGCAGCTATCTTTAATATTGCAAAAGTAATGACCAATGTTACTGTTTTCGGACGGACTGACAAACAGACAGACAAACAGACCGACGGACAGTTCAACTGCTATATGCCACCCTACCGGGGACATAAAAGATTATTATACACGGCAATCAAAAGAACAAAATACCAATTGGCGAAAAAACAATATCGTGCATGAATTAAATAACCGAGCATAAAACATAAATCATGTATATTAATATTTATATAATATATATAGATTGTTAAATATATATGTATATAAATTTTTATCTTCAAACATATGTATGAAACAATTCTACTACAGGTTTTTTTTGGCCCGATTTTATAGCCGAAAAACGGCTATATTCCCAATGGCAACAAGATGTGTTTGTGAAATACTATGTCCCCTTTGAGCGATTTTGACCAATATATTTGACCTTTGACCTTGAAGGATGACCTTGACCTTTCACCTCTCAAAATGTGCAGCTCCATGAGATACACATGCATGCCAAATATCAAGTTGCTATCTTCAATATTGCAAAAGTTATCATTATGACCCATATATTTGACCTTGAAGGATGACCTTGACCTTTCACCACTCAAAATGTGCAGCTCCATGAGATACACATGCATGCCAAATATGAAGTTGATATCTTATTTTAAAAGTTATGGCCAATGTTAAAGTTTGTGCAAACCAACAAACGGACAGGGCAAAAACAATATGTCCCCCAGTATAGATTGGGGGACATAAAAAGTATATTTTTTCCCCAAAAAATGTGCTTAAAAATTCCCAATTTCCATTTTTTTAATTTTTTTTTTTTTTTTTTTT
>VMBQ01005170.1:0-34997 GCA_007657795.1 Dreissena rostriformis
TACGCGCTAAATGAACGTTTAAGAAGTGCTGCCAGTGTTGTTAACTTGATGCGAGGTGATGTACATTTGTACATTACATTTAATTGTAAATTAAAGCTATTTTTAAAATTATGTTTACGTGAATGTCTTTAAATAATAAACTTTGTCTTTACATAATAAACTTATTAAACAAAATCTGACACAGGGCAACGCCTTTAACTTTTCTTGTTCTTGACAAAGTTTCTGAGATCTGTTTTCTAAAACAAACGATCGAAAGAAGGGTCAATTAACATAAGATGTCATAAAAAAAATTAACGTAATACTTCCGCGGTACTCATTTGTATTTATTTGTGTTATCTTAAATAGCAATACAAAATTGAGTTACGTATAAAACAGTAGACTCCTTTAATTTCTTTCTTTAAAACTATATTTTATTATATAATCTCATTTTGAATTATATTTTCAAACAGGCAATCCAACTTAAATACGACACAACACATTAGCCATTATTTAATATTAAATATATCTGGACAAATAACAAAACAGCAATCCTTGAGAAAAATAACAGTCCGACAAATAATTTGTCAATTCTTTTGAGATCTTCATTTTACAATACTCTGCGCCGAATCGCGATTTATTTTATGATGATGATGATGATGATGATGATGATGATGATGACGATGATATCGTGTGTCGCGGTACAAGAGATTCGGATAATATGGGCGATATTTGAATAATAAAAGCAAAATATCGTGCGTCGCATCGTGTTTCGTGTGTCTCCCTGTGAACGCGTGACTCGATATTTTGCGCGATACTCAATGCGACACACGATATTTTGCGCGACACGCAAAGCGTCGCACGAATTTTTTGCTCGATACACGAAGCGACACGCGATATTTACCACGCTATATCGCCTTTTGGGCTACCTACACAAGGGCGATATTTCGTGGTACATTCTCGCGCGTCGCTTCGTGTATCGCGCAAAATATCGTGCGTCGCTTCGCGTGTCGCGCAAAATATCGTGTATCGCTTCGTGTGTCGCCCTTAATGAAAGAAGGGTGAGATTATAGGATTCCGTAGCTTCCCATAGGTAAACATTTATTTATTGTATTCTAAACTAAAAATATACGGGTGAATGTGCAAAAGTTATTTCGAGATCTTTAAATTCATCGAGAAGTTGCATTTCGGAGAAGTTTCGGGAGAGACGGACAGACCGACAAATCGACTGGGACATTGTGATTCCAATATAGCCCACTACGTACCGGTAGTGCGGGTTAAATAGTGTTAAATCAGATGCAATCCCAAGTTTTTTTCCCCAGAAATGTAGAGTCGATGTCTTTCATTACAACAATATAAGATACGGTATTTTATTATAATGAATATGCAAGGCTTAGTTGTTTAAACAAGTTTTAATATTTAGGTTCAACTTTCAATAAGTATCAATATCAGACCTCATTCTGCTTGAAGCGAAAACAATACTTCAATATCAACACGTATTTGTTGTACCTTTGCGAACTATTTGCGACACTTCTATACAATATTACTAGTAAAAGCTCGTACAAAATAAAACCATACTAAGTGTTTGTCAAAATTGAACAACTACCCATACATTATAGTAACTTCGATTAAATAAATTACATATATATTTTGATAAAATATAGGCGCGTTAGCCTATTATTTATTTTATTATACAATATATTATTTATCGTATTTGATCTTATCAAAAGTATCAAACAAATAGTTAATACAAATGTAAAGGACACACAAAATGTACCAATTTGTTCGAACGGATTATCACCCCAGGAAACCCGAAACCTTGTTTTTTGCCACCAAAAAGAATTATAACGTCACTGCTTATAAAAGGTTTCCTGGTCTTCTCCAGATAGTATCCATGTTTTCCCAACACGGTCATTAAAAACGCAAATTTCTCCACAAGAAAAAGTTTTCTGGAGAAACCCGGCTGAGAGGTTATGGCAGACATGTGTAAGTTTTTATGAATCCTTTTAGTTTAATTATTGTAGTGACTTGCAAATTAAAGCAGTTTTTCTCCCCTAAATGCCTGAACATGGCCCATTTTGCCCGATCTTCTACTTCAGGGAGCCACATTTCGCTCATTTTTTTAGAAAATTTGTCATTTTTTTTTTACATGTAGGCCAGTACCTTTGTTCAAATTGGACTTGGAAATTGTTATGTTTTTTCAATTTACTTACCCTAAGTTTATGGTAAAATACCGAACACTGCTCAAATGGTTTTACACTGCTCACAAGGTTTCGGGTTTCCTGGGTTGATTATAATGTATGCAAGTTAAACAGCCCTTAATATAATGTGTACTTGTCGAAATATTAGTTCGCAAGGTTCCGGACCATACTGTATAGTGTGAATATCGAATAACCGATTAACTACCTCATAAATAAATATTGGCAAATGTCATAGATTCCAAATATCTAACGTCCACTTAATACTAGAAGATGTAGTCTCATTTTTCGACCAGAAAAAAAGGGATTTACATAAATATATTACTTTCAAATCATTACTTACCCCGTAAAGAGCGCCCTCGTTCGTTCGTCCATTACGGTCTGTTCACTCTATCGCATGAAATATATCATGTTATCAGCAAAAAAAGAAACTGTTTCAAATTGTGTCCGCACAGCAAAACTGTTGTCAAGGGACTGACGTCGCCTAACTTCACGTAATGAGCGTAACAAAATGACGTCGAATTATGCTTCTTAAACATAACTACGCATTTCATGTTTATTATATCATATATTTCTTCATTTTTGTTAAGTATTTTGTAAAAAAAAGGCGGTAGCATGCATCAATAACTAGGTTTTTTGGGCTGCTTTTTTGTAATATTTTATTAGCTCGAAACGCTCAAACGATTGAAAGAACTTAAGTGCTTCGAAATACATTTATGTTTGTGTTGTCCTGCGAGGGCTAATTATTATTGAAATTAAAAGAAACATCTTCTCCTTCGAAAGCTTTTTTAATGTCATTATGTACATTAATAATGAACAATTCGCACAGGCATTTCGCTTAATTGAACACATATCACTTCCATGGCACATGCCCCCGTAAACGCCTTGTTTCAGTAACACCGAATTGCATAGTTGTCAATAAAAGTGATTTGAACTTATAGGCTGCATTACTTCAGTCCACATGGCTGCTCTGAACCAAATCCGCCTCGCTTTGAGAAAACGGGATTTAATGCATGTGCATGAAGTGTCGCTTCAGATTAGCCTGTGCAGTGCGCACAGGCTAATTAAGGACGACACTTTCCGAGTTTAATGAGTTTTTCGTTCAAAGGTAGTCTCTCCTTAACGACTATCATGTCTAGGCGGACAGAGCCGTCTCTGATAAGCCTATGCGGACTTAATCACATGCATTAAGCCCCGTTTTCCGAAATCAAGCCTGAACTTTAATCAACATTCCATGCTAGAACGGGGCATAAAACTACCAAAATGCAATAAATAGTTTTGGAGATGCCCTGTGTTGTGGAGAACATGATAACGTTTAGTCTCTAATAAATACCTTTGATGGTATTCAAGCTATTGGACTTTTACGGTAAGTTGAAAAACGTTTACCAAATTGTCCTTGCTATAATGGGGCGACACTCCTTCAAAATACAAAACATACTTATGGCGACTGTTTTCTTGAAAAAGACATTCATTCCGTTTTAAGAACATTTTGTATTTTAAGTTCCAAACATATACATTTGATAGCATTCAAGAGGTTAGACATTAAAATATAAACTTTGACTGAATGGATCGACATGTGGTTCTATTTTAATTTAATAAGCATTTTATACCCAAATCTTGAACAATTCACCAATGCACGGTATTGAAGCAAGTTGATACTACATACTACAGCTTGGCATAATATTTTACAAACATTACTGATACTTTTTGCAAAAAAAAAGCTTTTATTTGATTTATAATAAATAAACAGCACTATATACACATGATATCACAGTCATAGGCAAAATATCTATCAGTGGCGTAGATGTAATTGTTTAAAAAAAAATATAATTAAGTCTATGGATTTGTTGTCTTCTGTCGTAAATGATGGGGGCTTGATTGACACCCTTTTGAGCCACGCTCTGGGAAAATAGGGTTTAATGCATGTGCGTAAAGTGTCATCAAGATTAGCTTGTGCTGTCCGAACAGGCCAATCAGGGATGACACATCCGCTTTTATGGAATTTTTTGTTAAAGGTAAGTCTCTTCTAAACGAAAATCCTGTGTAGGCAGAAAGTGTTGTCTGTAATTAGCCTGTGCGGACTTCACAGGCTAATCTGGGACAACACTTAACACACTTGGATAAAGCCCCGTTTTCCCAAAGCCATGCTTATTTAGATGAATGAATGGTAATGTTAACCAATATACACGGAGAAAAGCTTATACTCTACAGTAAGACAGGCTAGATTTCTTTCTTGCATCGTGTAATCTTTTACCATGTATAATGCACTCGGATAAAAAAGGAAGCTACAAATATGACTATTCAATTATAACTTTAAATTTAAATATTTGTGATGTAAAACATGATAACAAAATTATGGAAGTTCAATAACTCTTTATTATATGATGAGGAATACCTACAGTGCATTAAATTAAAAATAGCAGAAATTAGAAATCCCTGTTTTCCCAGAACGAGGCTCAACTGTTTAAATTCAGTTCCATTTAACAAACTGAAATTGTAGATTCATGTTTGCAGACAGAAACACACACATTGGTCCTTTTTTATATTGTATAAATTTCAATCAGATAATTGTGTTGCAATAAAAAGATATCTGATTCATTTGACAGAAGTATACAGAAACAAGAGATGTGTTTGTCAGAAACACAATGCCCCCTAATGCGCCGCTTTGATTATTATTATTTTGACCTCTGACCTTGAAGGATGACCTTAACCTTGACCTTTCACCACTCAAAATGTGCAGCTCCATGAGATACACATGCATGCCAAATATGAAGGTTACATTATTTTTTTAACCTTTGACCTAAAAGGATGACCTTGACCTTTCACCACTCAAAATGTGCAGCTCCATGAGATACACATGCATGCCAAATATGAAGTTTACATTTGAAGCGACAAAGAAGTTATGAGCATTATTCAAAACCTAAACGCAGATTTTGAAACCTAAACGCGGACCCTTAGTTCAAGGTCAAGGTGAAAGGGGTAAAAAAATGTGTGCGTATGGAAAGGCCTTGTCCATATGCACATGCATATCAAATATGAAGGTTACATCTGAAGCGACAAAGAAGTTATGAATATTTTTCGAAACCTAAACGCAAAGTGTGACGGAATTTCAGAAGGACAGACAGACGGACAGACGGACAGTGCGATCACTATATGCCACCCTACCGGGGGCATAAAAATGACCTTTGACCTTGAAGGATGACCTTGACCTTTCACCACTCAAAATGTGCAACTCCATGAGATACACATGCATGCCAAATATGAAGTTTACATTTGAAGCGACAAAGAAGTAATGAGCATTATTCAAAACCTAAACGCAGATTTTGAAACCTAAACGCGGACCCTAAGTTCAAGGTCAAGGTGAAAGGGGTAAAAAAATGTGTGCGTATGGAAAGGCCTTGTCCATATGCACATGCATATCAAATATGAAGGTTACATCTGAAGCGACAAAGAAGTTATGAATATTTTTCGAAACCTAAACGCAAAGTGTGAGGAATTTCAGAAGGACAGACAGACGGACGGACAGACGGAAAGTGCGATCACTATATGCCACCCTACCGGGGGAATAAAAATACCCTACCATTACTACTTGAAATGAAGTTCACATGTATTTGTACACTGATATTTTCAAATAAATTGACATATTTATTTAACACCTGAACATGTCTGCAAGTATAGAATCAAGTAATATAAAGGAAATGCAGACCATAAGATGGTAAAAATGACATGATTTTGTATCATAAGAAACAATACCTCCATTTTAATGTTGTAAGCTGAAAATTGTAGGAGAACACCTTTGGACAAGTTTGTGTCTAAGGACAGATGGACAGACAAGTTGATTTCAGTATACCCCCCTCTTATTTTCCTTCTTTCTTATAGTTTCAACCATTCCTATAGATTCGGCCACCCACTTATTTCGTAAATTACACAAATACATATTTCTGGTAAAACTTGATTTATTTTGAAAATTCTATCACACAGATGTTGTTTTCCCAGAATGCTGCTTTTCCTCGTCGTGTGTGCAGGTGACATCAACTTTGTTCGTTGGTCCTATCTCATGACATTTTTGCCCAGCAAGGGTTCTAGCAGTCTGTCCATCACTTTCTCCGGTCTGTCAGAATGTCTCGGTAATTCTCTGGCCAGCTCTCCCACCATTGATACAGTGTTCTGAAAGTAATCAGTAAAACTTAGCCTTGTTCTGCAAAAAATGGGCTTAAAGTTTAGGCGTAAAGTGTTGTCCATGATAAGCCTCAGCAGACTGCACAGGCTTATCTGCGATGACACTTTACCTACATGCACTAAGCCCCGAGTTCCAAACGATCATATTTGCATGACATAAACATACGGTACCTTGCTCCTTTTTTTATATTGTATAAACTTTATTCAGAAAATGTGTTGCAATAAACAGTAAGCTGTTACATAACTGAAATATACAGAAAAAAACAACACAGCATCTACTAATGAAGTGAAATACCCCACCTCTGCATGTTGTAATATACAGCATTGTGNAGGTGAAAAGTTTGTTGGTGTTTCATGTTATAATATTATCCTGTGTGGCAAAATTTAAAACGCCGCCACACCTTGCTCCTTTTTTATATTGTATAAACTTTATTCAGAAAATGTGTTGCAATAAACAGCAAGCTGTTACATAACTGAAATATACAGAAAAAAACGACACAGCATCTACTAATGAAGTAAAATACCCCACCTGTGCATGTTGTAATATACATCATGGTGTTATAGAATGTCCTAGTTGAAAAAGGAGTTCCATTTTTTTCATGTATAACAAAGGATGGCAAAAATGACATGATTTCGTATAACATAAGGAACGATGTAAGCAAGTATGAATGTTGTAAGCTCAAACAAATGTAGTGTCTAAGCACAGATGGACAGGCAAGTTGATTCCAGTATAACCCCCTCTTACTTCTTCTGGGACATATATTATTATAACTAGCAGCAGATTAGTCCATGACATATTATGGTTCAACCTCTCATTTACCTATGAGAATACTATACATGGTATGTTCTAAACCATATATGCATACTATCACATTTATATGAAAATAAATAAATATGAAAATGCTTACCAAACATCAATTAAAACATTACCAAATCCGTCAATTTCCATTCTACCTTGTTTATTTTTTTTTGTTGCTCACCACCCTTATCCAGTCGGAGTCCCTTCATTTCATTTTGATGATTACCAATATGGCAGTTCATTCTCTAAATTAAAGGTAAACTTTAAAATATAAAAGAAAAATTGCAATTTGTTTATAAATGTTCAGCCCCAGGGTATATAAGGCCCAACAAAACAACTTCTTGTGTACCATTTTGAGAAGATGTTCCTCCACTCTGTGGTCCATAGCCTTGTTCTTCAGTCTCATGGTGTGAGCCCTCACAAACTGACACTGGGCGTCTTCATGGTATAGCTCATGTTTCTTCAAGCTGTGGGAAAATTACCATACAATTACTGAAGAAGAAAAACTGTAAAACTATGTGTTAAGCTGTAAGAAATTATAATCGCTTTATAATTAACATATTTTTTTCTGAATTTGAAAAAGGTGTAATGCCAAAATGTCAAAAAAATGCAAATGATCTGAGTACTAATCTAATCCCTGAGAATAGTTTTAATGTGAGACAAAATATTTACAACAGTTGTTGTTTTGTAGAATGTGTATATGTGTGTGAAGATGTCTAGAAACATACAGACAAGTGTTCCAGAATAAGCACACTGTATGAATGTGTTTAAACTTTAATTTAAACAAATTTTATTTTGCAGGAAATATGTAAATTGTTATTATGGTATGTTTTTTTAGCTGTGCAGAAATATACTGACATTAGAAACTACCGGTATGCCTTCAAGTATATACCTGATAAAACCAAGGATTAAGAAAATGTGTAAATAGAAATTGAACACTCTAGTAATANATGACAATACCTTGGGTTTTCTTCGAAAACAGCCAAGCTAAAAATGCTAATTGCAAGTTTTCTATGAACTTGTGTACAGTTAAATAGACAGTGACATATAGATCTAAGGAAATCTTAGAATAAACCGGTTAAATCTCTCAGAAATGCTTATAATTAAACCAGGAAGTAGTAAACATAACAGGAGCGAAGAACTGCTTTGTAATGTCTAGGCTGCAGGGTTTTGGCCAGTTGTTTTCTCATGTTAGGGCAGACATTACTTTTTGTTATCCCCACGCTTTTTGAAAAGCGTGGGGATATTGTGGTTATCTCCGTCGTCCGTCCTGGCCACTATCTCCTCCTACACTATAAGCACTAGAACCTTGAAACTTACACACATATTTTATGGTAGCTATGAGCATATGTGCGACCCTGCACTATTTGGAATTTTGATTTGACCCCTGGGTCAAAAGTTATGGGGGTTGGGGTGGGGCCGGGTCAGAGATTTTCACTCATTTTTTAATGTTATTTTACATTAACTTCTTCATTTTTACACCGATTTACTTCAAATTGATACTGAACATCTCTTATGACAATACGGTCAATCTCAACTATACATGGCCCCATTACCAACCCTGGGGCGCCCCGCCCACATAGACCACGCCCACCCAAAAATTGCCATAAATGATCTTGTCCGGGCCATAACTATGTCTTTTATTGTGGGATTTTAAAATCATTTGGCACATTTGTTCCCCATCATTGGACGGTGTGTCACGCGAAATAATTACGTCGCTATCTCCAAAGTCAAGGTCACACTTGGAGTTCAAAAGTCAAATATGGCCATAAATGAGCTTGTCCGGGTGTCAGAAAGCTTTAACATTCGCCATAACTTGTTTATGCCCCCGAAGGTTAGCATATAGTTTTTGAACTGTCTGTCAGTCCGTCCGTCTGTCTGTTCATCAGTCAGTCTGTCTGTCTGTCAGTCTGTCCGTCTGTCTGAAGACGTTTACATTGAACATTACTTTTTGCAATTTTGAAGATAGCAACTTGATATTTTGCATGGATGTGTATCTCATGGAGCTGCACATTTTGAGTGGTGAAAGGTCAAGGTCAAGGTTATCCTTCAAGGTCAAGGGTCAAATATATGGCTTCAAAGCGGCGCAGTAGGGGGCATTGTGTTTCTGAAAAACACATCTCTTGTTTATTTTAAAACAATAGAGTGAACAAAAGCTAATTGCGAAAAAAGCAATGGTTGTTTATTACAGAATCTGAATATGATTTTCTTGGCCACGGCTTCGTTAACCAGCTTTTGTAGTCCACGTACGCTACTTGCGTAGCGTGTTGGTTTCCTTTGAAAAGCGCGTAGATTTTTCCCTCGAAGGACCAACATTTTTCTACGTTAGCTCTATCTTTGAGTCGCACTGAGGCCAACACTTCTGCGTTTAGTTTTGTAAGGTCCTCGTTAACGAAGATGCCGGTGTCTTTGAATAACTTAGCTTTTTGTAAGATGTCGATTTTCGTTTGTCGCCTCACAAATTTGATTATGACTGGCCTGTTTTCAGTTGGTTTGAATTTTCCCAGTCGCTGGGCGATGTCTATGTCACTAGGTGTTATCTGGATGCATAGGTGTTCATTTAAGAGCGAAACTTTTCTCTGTGTCACGGAAGCTGACGATTGGCGCTCGTGATCGTCCGGTACGCTGGTCATTCTGATGTTGTTGCGTCTACTGTACTGCTCAGTATTATTTTCAAATTCATTATGACTAGGGGCAGTGTTCTTTTCAGCTTGTAACGTTTCGTTTTTGCTTTTTAGTTCCTCGATTTGTTTGTTTTTGACTAAGATTTCTTTTTGTTATTTTTCAATGTCATGTTTTTGTTCAAAAACATTTCCTTCTAAGATTTCGATTCTGCGTATAACAGTTCCAAGCAGTTTCTCTTTCAATAGCTCAACAGTTTCCTTAACGATTTCTTCAATGAAAGAAAGAATCCTCTTTTGTTAGAACTTTTGAAAGCTTATTGTTTATTTCCTCGAGTTTTTTTTTTCCAATTAGTTGCTCAAATGTCTCACTAGTTTTTTCGGTGCACTTTTTACAAAGGTTGCCATTGTTTTTTGTTTCTTGGAATCAGGTTTTGATTTTTTCTGTTTGTAACTATTTGGGGGGTTGTTTTGAACGACTGCGTCTTCCTTTTCAAAAACCGTACTGTCCAGTAGGCTTGTTTCTGCATTTGTTGTTTCGCTTGCAGTTGATGAGTGTTGCCGTCTTTTCATCTTGTTTATTATGCTACTATAGCGCGATTGCTTGTTTGGTAAGCCGCTAACACGTATTTACCGTTAATATGCCTCTTTAATAAATCGCTATAGCCGGGTCTTTCAAGCGTGACGAATTGATCCGATAAGTCAAGCGTGACGGTTGACCGATTATTGGTTACCGCTATGTAATAACCCTGTTACGCTATTCCCCACCCATAACTCTCGCTGTGTAAAAATGTGTAAATGTCATTTATTTGTCACAACTGTTTAATAAATACGTATTTACTTAGAGTCCTATATATCTAACATATTTGTACTTTCCACACTTTTCACATTTGACCTTTGACTGTATATGCTATTTTTATTTAAACAAGAATTACATTTTTTACCACTTGTTTTGACCGGAAACGGTGCTTGTTTTTCCCTAAACGATGCTTGTTTTTCTCTGAAAAGTTACCTGTTTTGTTTTTAGCTCTCTTGAGCACAATGTTCTTATTTGTTTTGGTCCCATAAGCACAAAAGTGTCGTGTTCTGAGAAAACTGGGCAAAATGCATGTGCGTAAAGTGTCGTCCCCGATTAGCCTGTGCAGTCTGCACAGGCTAATCAGGGACGACACTTTCCGCCTAAATTGGATTTGTGCTAAGAAGAGACTTCATTTAAACGAAAAATGCACATGCATTATGCCCAGTTTTCTCAGAACGCGACACATTTGTTTTGGTCCCCTAAGCACAAAATGCTATCACTTGAGCTCTCCTTGTCAGCCACCTGTCTGTTGGTAGTTGTCAACAATTATTTTCATCACTCGATGTTCTGTAAACAAACTTGACAGGAACGTTTCTGGAATGGTTCATTTAACCATGCTATTAAGTTTATTTCAATGTATTGCATTGCCATGTTTCTAGTGATTAATTAAACTCAGGTAGGTGACCAAGATCGGTGTTTTCCTATTGTTATGTTTATTTGTTTTAGTCATTTTTCAAGTGTTGTATCAGGACAAAAAGCTGTGCCAACATTGGATTCCAAAGAATCTGCTCCTTAATTCATGAAAAGTCAGACTTTTATTGTTGAAATTATATTTCCTTAAAGCACTGAAATATATAAACAATTTGTTTGATGATTAAGATTTTCTTTTGTCATTATGTGTATTCTTTAAAGGAACGTTGTCAATACATGCTTTAGATGTTATTGTTAAGCACTTAATTGTAAAATCGTCTTGGTTGTTGCATAAGAATTGTCAATTTTGCATACTGTGTATTTGTTATGTTAGTTTTTTTAACCGGTTATGCAAAAGTATTTGGGCTATGTTCATTATTGAGTTTGCATTTCTTTGATAACTGTACTGATCTAGGGTAATTATGTAGCAATTTTTTTATCTATAATACGAACATTGTTGCGATTCATATTCATGGCATATATTCTTCTTTAGAGTGTGTTCACTTATTTCTGTTTTCTAATGATAAGGTACCCAAAGTTATTAGTAAGAAGCTTGAAACTATAAATACTATAAGTAGTAACATTCTAAAGTAACAAATGAAGCAGGGCCCAGTGACTCAAAACTATTACCATCAAAAAAGCTTATGTGGCCACTTAAGGTTGATTTGAATCGCGTCATGGCAAAGAAAATGGGTCTCGTGCCATATGCCGCCAGCGTTGCTACAGACCAGCGTGCTCAAAGGCTGTCAAATCATGCCTGGTTTCGTGGTCTTATTAGCGGACAGATTAGGTCCTGACCAGATAACGCGGATGCGCAGACTCGTCTGGAGCTACGCTGGCTGAATGTGGATTAAGACCCATTTTCGCATGATGCGGCTCATTTGATGAAGGAACGGATAAGTAATAGCTTCAGTTATGTTATGTCTTTGTTATATTATTGATGATATTATAGTGCTTTATCGTCAGATATTGTATATAAAATAGCAATAATTACAGAAAATATTTTCATATTCATGTTCTTTTTATCAACATACATGCATAATTATAAAAAAAATGTTGTGTAAAAACCCTAACGATGTGATATCAATTTTGGTTGTGTTCATGCGATTATGACCGCAGTGGTTATACAAGGCAATATCATGATGCGTGCTAATCTGGTACCATTCCATGAAAGTATAGTACACATGTTATTTACCATAGACTACATAACTTATTCATCAGTTGCATAATTTACAAGTAGAGATATCTCATATAGTGTACACCTCTACCAACATAAGGCCTATATAGTCTTGTTCAACAACTGTCCTACTGTTGAGAGATGAAAGTGAACAGCATCAAGGAAATCAGGGCTTAGTTCTAAATAGTTCAATACCCGGACATGTGTGTTAAGTTGGTGATGACTGTAAGATCTGTAAGTTGGTAACCCAAATTCTCTTTACAAAAATCAAATTATATGTCCTTTGGCCCAGTCCAAAACTCCAATTCAAATCAGGTTTAAAATCTATGAAAAGTTTTGAACATACTTAAAATACCATCACAGCAAAGTACTGTATATTTCATCTTTGCGGAAGCTATGAATGCCAATTCATGCTGAGTGCGAACCTTGTTATGACATAGTCGGAAAGTATCGACAAACATGGGAAGAAGCCATACACATGTTTATTCTTCACGATTGTATAGTTTTGCATTAAGTAACAGGAAACACGGTTACGGGTGCTTTTGCATTGCCTGTTCTAAAGTTTTGTATGTTTTGACTATTGTTTTGATGTATTAAATAATTATCATTTTCACAGAAATGTGTAGGATTGTCAATAAAAAATATATGCATCATTGTCCATGTAGTCATTTTTTATAAAGAACATGAAAGTTAATAGGTATAGCATATCCATCTGTTATTGTTCGGCTACCTCATTTATGCTAATATCTAAACTTTCTTACACTGATTCCAAAGAAAAGGCCAAACAAGCCTTAATTCTTCATTGTTTATACATGTATTGATAATCTCGACATTTCAAACAAAAGGCAATTTTTTCGAGTAGTCTTTGGCATCACTATGGGCGCCAAAGCTAAGTTTCAGTTTTTCGTTAATCTTATTTCTTAGGAATGGCTCGTGGTATTCCATTTAAACTTGACATGTGTATTCCCCATATTAAAATGACCCCATAGGGTAAGTCTGGTGACTCTTTGTCGAGATTTGTCAACATCGGGACCATGTTATGCTTAGCGATGTACATTAAACACGAAACAGGAAGTTAAACGTTTTAGGTTCTCTAGTTTTTCAGCAATGGATGGAAGGATTTTTTTCAAACTGAAAAACATGATTTCCCATTGTAAAAAATGACCCCTAAGCCAATTATTGTTATTTGATTTTGAAATTTGTCATTATTTCAGGACATTATACACTTAAAACATAATTATTCACTACAGTTGTATGTATAGACAGATTATTATTATTTGCTTCTTAGTAAGTTTCTCAGAAGGGTTTCAAGGACTTCATTCATCATTAAAATAAGTTTTCTCCATATTAGAAACGACCATAGTTCATGTTTTGGTAACTCTAGTATGAAGTTTAATTAAAATATTCATACAAACTTTCATACATAAATACCTTATATAACCCTGATATTGCATGCCATGGTGGGTGAGGTGAACGTTAAGGTCAGTGCTAGAAAATATTGTAGACTGTTACGTATTTAATAACTTGAACACGAATTGAGGTGTTATGAAACGTGATACATAGGTTCCTCATATCCAACGACTAACATGTGAAGGTCGTGATCACGGTTAAAGTTAGTGTTAAGCAAAAACATTTATAAACAAACGTGCCATGAATGGCCATGAATCGCTAATATGGGTTCAAGTTACACCAATTGTCTTAGACTTGATTCCTATATATTTGACACCACTTGACACAGATTCAAACATAGGCATAGTATCACAAACTTAACTTTAGTGAATATTCTGAGTCAATAGTGGTTGTGTATGTGTTTGTTTTTATTTTTGAGATGGGTGTAAACATAATGCTTAATTTTGTTTTCAATTGTTTTGAGCTTGTGTGAAGATAAACTTTCCGACCAAATTTTATCAACATAGTCATTTATGTGGCTTCTAGAGTGGTTAACCCTGTGCATCCTGGGAAATTTGTCGTCTGCTAAAATGTCGTCTGCTGAATTTCTAAAATTAGCATTATCTTCGATTTTTTTTTCAAAGAATACTATCAGAATAGCAAACAGTTTGGATCCTGATGAGACGCCACGTTCTGTGGCGTCTCATCTGGATCCAAACTGTTTGAAAAGGCGTTTAAAATTCGGTTCCAGCGCTTAAAGGGTTAATAGTTTAATGTAGGACTTGACGGGTGACTTTTTTTACACACGTGGCCCATATTCGAAGTTGGTCAAGATAAACTTTCAGACCAAATTTCATGACGAATGAGTCATTAATGTGGCTGCTAGAGTGGCAACAAGGTCTCACATTGACCTTGCGAACTAGTTTTTTGACGCACTTGACGCAGATTTGAACATGTCCTAGATATTGTCAAGATATAAATTCTGACCAAGTTCATCAAGACTGAATGAAACATGTGGCATCTTGAGTGTTAACGAGCTAAAAATTGCCGACGAATACAGCACAATAAATTAACGTAATCACAAAAGCTTACATTGAGCATTTCCTGATGAGTCGGGAAGCATGTATAAAATATACCAAAACATGTTGTGTTATTTTTTTAATTACATATGGGTTGGATTAGGTCAACATTGAAGGTCACCATTTCTTATAGTTTCAAGGTCACCATTTCTTATAGTTAAATGGTTTAAACTCAAAATCAAGGCTGAGATGATATAAAAAAGATATTTTGAAAATTAGAAAATAACTAAATTACCTGATAACAACATTAACATATGTTTTTTTATTATGACGATAAAAGCAGTTAGTTAAAAAAAGCCAGAAAGTCTGACAAGAACACACACATATCGAGTGCGCTTTCGTCCGCGTGTTTCCCGCTTTTGTTAACTTTTGCTTGAAGCTTAAATATTACCTCAAGTATTATGAATTTCATTTGGAAATTGAAGTGTTTGTGTTCATAAAACTTGTTCGACGATCAAAAATGGACATACACCAGTTAATTATAACGTACACAGTACAATAATTTGCCTGACCTTTAACATGTACGCTATAAACCACACTGGTAGAGTACAACTTCAAACAGCAAGATCAATTGTGAGATATTAACTAGGAGTTACAGCAATGTGTTGCCATTTAGCACATTTCCCGCAGATCGCCTGTGTCTTTAGCGCTAAATATACAATATTGAAATATTACGCATTTGCACTTTTCCGGTATGATTTAATGGCAATTGTCAGGAAAATTAAACTCAAAGGCGTTCAGCAGAGGTTAATTCTGCACAATTCCACATCCGTTAACAAAACACAATAGGCTGCTTGCTGACAAAACGGAAAGTTCGGCGATGTCGTAACTTTTATACAATTGTGACATTTTAAAATGCAACATAGATTTTTTTTTAAATACCAATTTAAGTTTAGCCTTATTGATTTGTGTAGAAGAATTTTTGAAACATATTGTACATATTGAAGTTTCTATGGCACAGCTCAGGACGATAAGTGCCTTGAATGGATACAAAGTCATTTTAAATACAGACATCTGTCTTCAGGGAAGTGAGTTATCTTAGCGTACTAGCCTTACGATGCATTATTAATTGTCAAACATTGCAAAATATAATGCCAGGCATATAGATATAGCATAACAGAAGGACCTTCATAAGGCTTCGTTGTGCGACAGTCGTACATTACAAGTATCGCATGGCTCAAACACTTGAAATTACAATGCTTTTATAACTCTGCGGTCATAAATGTGTTAATTACTATATTAGAACATTTCCACATCATGGCGGACATAGCTCAAGACTTCGGCATGCTAAGTAAAAATAGAAGAGTAAGTTCTACCTAAGTATTCTTTAAATGAGTTAAATTGCAATCCAAAAGGTTGTACGCGTTTATTTTAAATCTAACATTCACAAGAACATTTTTATTGCGCCAGTATTAAATGTTTTGAAATACTTATGACTTAAAATCAATCTCGACACGTTGTATTTTAGTCTTTACATGTATGCAACATATTTTCACATTAACAACCTTACTATAAAAACAGATCCGATCTGTGGATCAGTAACTATGCGTAATAAACCGCTTATACAAGAGGCATTCAGAAGATTACAAGAATCAACAGCAAAAAGAGTTCCAACTTACTCACCTATACACACATTGTGTAGTCCTTTGTATATAGTGAACAGTTTAAAAATCACACAAGGTCCAGAGGTTTGGTATTTGCCATCTAACAACGTGTCCTCTATCGTGTTTGTTCAAACCATTCCCATGGGGTTAGAATTGGCCACGTTCTGTCTGAGTTTAATTTGTTTCCTTATAATGTACACAACGATAATTGCTTGATTCTACTCCTCTGAAACCACAAGGCACAGAAGTTAAGTATTTGTTTTAAAACTTTATATGATGGTCCAACCGCAAGTTTGTTCAAAGCATAACTAGGGGTAATAATTAGATCATGCCTTAGGAAAAAATGTATAATTATGTTAATAATTAAGACTTTTAAAATCTTCTTTTCCCAAACTGTATTTCTGAGAGCCTCAATAATTGTTATTAAGCAACATGCAGTTGTCCGTAGCACGTGAGTGTCCATGCCCCTGTAATCAAAACCGGCAACGCCCCAGGGGTTACATGATATATTTAGTCTGTAATAGAAAATGACTTTAAAACATCCATGAAACCATAAGTCTCAGATATATATATTTTTTATATAAAATTGAAAAAAATATAATGCTTAAACCAAATTGATTTAAATCTTGCGTGATTGTTAATTTGGGCCCCCAATTTGGGTTAAAACATTTCCTTATTGCACTTAGTACACCTCAAATAATTTCTTAGATAAAATCACTCAAGTATCAAAATAGGAATTCAGGCTGACGATTCAGTGCCATCATTCAGGGACATTTTTATGTGCGGCAACCTATTGCTTTTATCTTAGTGTTGACAAACGTATAACAATTTTTATATATATATATATCGTAATTTCTACAAGTTACCCAAAGGATGGGGCAAACTTTGACTTCAGAAATCAAAGTTATTACAGACTGAATATATNGACTTGACGTGTGACTATTTTACACACGTGGCCCATATTCGAAGTTGGTCAAGATAAACTTTCAGACCAAATTTCATGACGAATGAGTAATTAATGTGACTGCTAGAGTGGCAACAAGGTCTCACATTGACCTTGCGAACTAGTTTTTTGACGCACTTGACGCAGATTCGAACATGTCCTAGATATTGTCAAGATACAAATTCTGACCAAGTTCATCAAGACTGAATGAAACATGTGGCATCTAGAGTGTTAACGAGCTAAATATTGCCGACGAATACAGCATGATAAATTAACGTAATCACAAAAGCTTACATTGCGCATTTCCTGATGAGTCGGGAAGCATGTATAAAATATATCAAAACATTTTGTGTTATTTTTTAAATTACATATGGGGCGGATTAGGTCAACATTCAAGGTCACCATTTCTTATAGTTAAATGGTTTAAACTCAAAATCAAGGCTGAGATGTCTTAAAAAGATATTTTGAACATTAGAAAATAACTAAATTACCTGTTAAAAACATTAACTAATAATTTTTTATTACTACGATACAAGCAGTTAGTTTAAAAAAAGCCAGAAAGTCTGACAAGAACACACATTTCGTCCGCGTGTTTCCCGCTTTTGTTAACTTTTGCTTGAAGCTTGAATATTACCTCAAGTATTATGAATTTCATTTGGACATTGAAGTCTGTGTTTGTGTTCATAAAACTTTTTCGAAGATAAAAAATGGACAAACTCCAGTTAATCATAACGTACACAGTACAATAATTTGCCTGACCTTTAACATGTACGCTATAAAGCATACTGGCAGAGTACAACTTCAAACAGCAAAATCAATTGTGAGATATTAACTAGGAGTTACAGCAATGTGTTGCCATTTAGCACATTTCCCGCTGGCTGCTTGTGTCTTTAGCGCTAAAAAGACAATATTGAAATATTGCGCATTTGCACTTTTCCGGTATGATTTAATGGCCATTGTCAGGAAAATTAAACTCAAAGGCGTGCAGCAGAGGTTATTTCTGCACAATTCCACATCCGTTGACAAAACACAATAGGCTGCTTGCTGACAAAACGGAAAGTTCGGCGATGTCGTAACTTTAATACAATTGTGACATTTTAAAATGCAACATAGTAAAATGCTTTTTAAGGCTTTTAAATGCTTTAAGGGTGCGTTTGACATTAACTAATGCTGGATTTTTTTAAAATACCAATTTAAGTTAAGCCTTATTGATTTTTGTAGAAGAACTTTTGAAGCATATTGTACATATTGAAGTTTCAAGGGCACAGCTCAGGACGATAAGTGCCTCGAATGGATACAAAGTCATTTTAAATACAGGCATCTGTCTTCAGGGAAGTGAATTATCTTAGCGTACTAGCCTTGCGATGCATTATAAATTGTCATACATTGAAAAATATAATGCCACGGCATATACATATAGCATAACATAAGGACCTTCATAAGGCTTCGTTGTGCGACAGTCGTAAATTACAAGTATCGCATGGCTCAAACACTTGAAATTACGATGCTATTATAACTATGCGGTCATTAATGTGTTAATTACTATATTAGAACATTTCCACATCATGGCGGACAAAGCTCAAGACTTTAGCATTATTAGTTAAAATAGAAGAGTAAGTTTTACCTAAGTATTCTTTAAATGAGTTAAATGGCAATCCAAAAGGTTGTACGCGTTTATTTTAAATCTAACATTAACAATAACATTATTTTTTTTGCGCCAGTATTAAATGTTTTGAAATACTTATGACTTAAAATCAATCTCGACACGTTGTATTTTAGTCCTTACATGTATGCAACATATTTTCACATTTACCTTACTATACAAACAGATCCGATCTGTGGATCAGTAACTCTGCGTAATAAACCGCTTTTACAAGAGGCATGTTTCCTTTCTTGCTATTTCTGTCGGATTTCAGACGATAACACGAATCAACAGCAAAACGTATTCCATTTAATCAACCTAACAAACATTGTGTAGCCCTATGTCCATAGTGAAACATTTAAAAATCACATCTGAACACACAAGGTCCAGAGGTTTGGTATTTGCCATCTAACAACGTGTAGTGGTCCTCTACCTAGTTTGTTCAAACCATTCCCCTAGGGTCAAAATTGGCCACGTTCTGCTTGCGTTTTATTTGTTTCCTTATAATGTACACAACGAAAATTGCTTGATTCTACTCCTCTGAAACCACGAGGAACAGAAGTTAAGTATTTGTTTTATAACTTTATATATAGGATGGTCCAACCGCAAGTTTGTTCAAAGCATAACTAGGGGTAATAATTAGATCATGCCTTGGGAAAAAAATGTATAATTATGTTAATAATTAAGACTTTTAAAATCTTCTTTTCCCAAACAGTATTTCTGAGAGCCTCAATAATTGTTATTAAGCAACATGCAGTTGTCCGTAGCAAGTGAGTGTCTATGCCCCTGTAATCAAAACCGGCAACGCCCCAGGGGTTACATGATATATTTAGTCTGTAATAGAAAATGACTTTAAANCATAGCTCAAGACTTTTGCATGCTAAGTTTAAATAGAAGAGTAAGTTCTGCCTAAGTATTCTTTAAATTAGTTAAATTGCAATCCAAAAGGTTGAACGCGTTTATTTTAAACCTAACATTCACAAGAACATTTTTTTTTGCGCCAGTATTAAATGGTTTGAAATACTTATGACTTAAAATCAATCTCGACACGTTGTATTTTAGTCCTTTCATGTATGAAACATATTTTCACATTTACCTTACTATAAAAACAGATCCGATCTGTGGATCAGTAACTCTGCGTAATAAACCGCTTTTACAAGAGGCATGTTTCCTTTCTTGCTTTTTCTGTCGGAATTCAGACGATAACACGAATCAACAGCAAAACGTATTCCATGTTATCAACCTAACAAACATTGTGTAGCCCCATGTCTATAGTGAAACATTTAAAAATCACATCTGAACCCACAATGTCCAGAGGTTTGGTATTTGCCATCTAACAACGTGTCCTCTACCTAGTTTGTATAATCCATTCCCCTTGGGGTTCTGCCTGAGTGTTATTGTTTCCTTATAATGTACACAACGATAATTGCTTGATTCTACTCCTCTGAAACCACAAGACACAGAAGTTAAGTATTTGTTTTATAACTTTATAGGATGGTCCAACCGCAAGTTTGTTCAAAGCATAACTAGGGGTAATAATTAGATCATGCCTTAGGAAAAAATGTATAATTATGTTAATAATTAAGACTTTTAAAATCTTCTTTTCCCAAACTGTATTTCTGAGAGCCTCAATAATTGTTATTAAGCAACATGCAGTTGTCCGTAGCAAGTGAGTGTCTATGCCCCTGTAATCAAAACCGGCAACGCCCCAGGGGTTACATGATATATTTAGTCTGTAATAGAAAATGACTAAAACATCCATGAAACCATAATTCTCAGATATATATTTTTTTATATATAATTGAAAAAATAAAGTGCTTAAACCAAATTGATTTAAATCTTGCGTGATTGTTAATTTGGGCCCCCAATTTGGGTTGAAACATTTCCTTATTGCACTTAGTACATCTCAAATAATTTTTTAGATAAAATCACTCGAGTATCAAAATAGGAATTCAGGCTGACGATTCAGTGCCATCATTCAGGGACATTTTTATGTGCGGCAACCTTTTTCTTTTATCTTATTGTTGACAAACGTATAACAATATATCTATCGTAATTTCTACAAGTAACCCAAAGAATGGGGCAAACTTTGACTTCAGAAATCAAAGTTATTACAGACTAAATATATCATTTAAATCCTGGGGCGTTGCCAGTTTTGATTCCAGGTGCATGGTAGAAGACCACCATATTATGACCCATAACAAATACCAACCTCTGGGCCTTGTTAATTCACAGTGTTCACACATAAGGAAAACAAGTTAACCCAGGGTTGGCCAATCCGGACACCAGTTCTACGATTTGAACAAGCTTGGTAGGAGACCATTTAGTGACAACATATGCCAAACCTCGGGGTCTTGCGGTTAACGAGTTTTCACAAAATAGGAGCCTTATTGGAACAAACTTGGTAAACTATACGATGCTTCTTGACAACTACAAAAACCCCAAAACATTACTTATTGTAAAATGATATCAACTTAAATTCAAGGTAAAGATGTATTGAACGATATTTTGAAAATATAACTAAATTACATGATGACAACAATAGCATGTTTTGTGTTACTACGATACAAGCAGTTAGTTCAAAAAGCTACACACTCTGACAAGAACACACATAAATCGCGCGCTGTCGGCCATGTGTTTCCAGCTTGTGTTACTTATTTGATTATTAAATCTTTGGTCACACATAGATTAACAGTGTTTCAATAAATATTAAATAAATGCAATATTGTCGACAGAAGTGGGACCCCGTCATGGATTGTTAATACATATTCCACATATTGTCAAAAGATGTGGTGCCCATTCATATATTGTTAACAGAGCGTCAATATATAAAACAAGAGAAAAACAATCTTTGCATAAATCTTTTCTTATGAACATCTTACTATTGTCTCAAAATACAAATAAACGCCTAGAAATCTGAACAATACTAACGTTCTACGTAGTTTCGTTTCGTATAGTGCCTGTCTATGCCTTACATGTCGATAATGGTCTCTAAGGTAAATCAAACAAAAGACAAAGACTAAACACACTAGATATAAAAGCAAACACGTAAAAAAAAACTAAAAATGAATTAAACAGGGGTCACCGCCTTGGAAGTTTCAATGCAAAGTATTATGGATTTAAACTGGTTTAAGGGGCCCCTTACTTTATACTTGACTCAGAGTAATTCATAAAACATTCAAGTGTAAATTACAATTTACCTCATAGCATCACAAAACGATTGAAATTAAACAGAAAGAAAAGAGAATACCTTTCAATTTGACTAGCATTTAATTACGAAATTGTTGGATGTGAAACCAGAGCAACGGTATTCTAACTTTCTCAGGCACAATGAGATGAAACTTTATACGAACATTGTATGCGTAGACCGTTTGTAGCCAGCGAAACTAAGCTATATTAAATTCTTAGAGAAAAAAGAACATTTTCAGTTGAAAATTCTTTACTAACGTTCCGTCGAACTAATGATTGTTTATCATGTCTGTACCAGTTTCGGCGACCCAATGGGATTTTGCCAATACTATTTAAAACGGGCCATGATAACCTTAATGTGCGCATATATTTGTTCAAGCTGATTATTGTGCTGACTTTATTTCAACAAATATTTTAATTCGATAAATGTTGTATTTGCAATCGTAGTTTACAAACCGTGCTTTGGTGATAAATTGTAAATTGAACCTATTTCAAATGACCCATGTGAAATATACAATGTTGAAACACATTATTTTGTTGGAAAATGTTAAATCTATGAATACATATATTAAAAACACATATAAATAAAAGTAAATGTTGCTATAGAAAGTATCTACTATTTTCGCTTCCACTGACAATACACCTCAACTTTTCTGTAAATTAACAATTTCTGACGCTTTTTAATGTCGTTTAAAAAATATCATATTGTGCACGACTTGGTTTATTTTTTAAATACAAATGACATTCAACTGCGATGCTATTTAAACGGACAATGTATTTGCCACGCACATTTGTCCTGTATACTTTAAGCCAATCATNACACTTCTGTCGGTGACCACGTGACTGTGCCAGTGTTGTCCAGGAGTACTTCGAGGGACTGTGTTCCAAGCTCCGCCTGCTTTGTTACGGCGTTTTCAAGAAATATATACGGCTTCCATATGAAATCCTGAGGAACATGGATATAAGAAACATTGTCAAAGGCATCGGGATCCCAAACCAAGAATTCATCTTTCCAAGTAATGGTTACTTTCGAAGTAAGTAGTAAAGTTTGTTGCACTTCGTCGAACTCGATTATGGCAATTAAAGAAACGCCAATGCCAACTTCAGTTGGTGTACTCCAGTTGTTTACTGGACGAATGTACTTGTTATAAGACGAATTCGTGAAAAGATGTTCCCAAATATCATGCCCAACATTTCCCGTGCATTTATGAAAACACGAGAGAAGCATTATGACTTTCAAAAGTATTATTAATTCCATCTCAGGAGATATAACCCGAAAAGTATAGCTAGTCTATATATGCAGCAAAAATAACACTTTGGTTTACCACTTTGATGTATTGACAACTGATGAATCTATTAAATATAAATCCCTAGTATGTTTGGTTCTGCATTTAAACAATTGTTCATGCGGTACGGTTTACTTATAAACTATTGTTTTAACATCACACCACGGATATATGTATATAATACATATTTGTGTGTGTACCAAATATTGTAATGATAAATTAAATGTTATTCCGTTGACTATGTTCAAACATCAATTCTACAAAAAGATTTCCGCTTCTTTCAACATTCGAAGATTAGTTATACCAGCGTTCAGTCTCGAAGTGTTTATCGGGTATTGGTTCTAGTTCACGGCGCTATTTCATTCGTCAAATGTAAGTTTGCACATTTTTAGTTCACGTGAGCACATCGTGCTCATGGGAAGCTCTTAGGATACCATGAAGTCAGTGCGTACTTAAGATGAAAGAGGTGCGTGCGTTCTTAGGATACCATGGAGTCAGTGCGTGCTCAAGGTGAGGACGGCGCGTGCGTTCTTAGGATGCCATGGAGTCCGTGCATGCTCAAAGTGAGCGAGGTGCGTGCGTTTACATTTACAATTATTTTGTTAATAAAAAAAGTGAGAACAAGTCCATTTATTTCCCAATTCAAATTCACCCTTTATTGTTTATTATAGAAATCGTGTTTTCAATTCCAAGCTTTGGTGAGTTATTCCTTCCTGATCTCTGTAGGTATCATGTAAAAAATAATTGTTTGATACGATATGAGTTGATTATGAACTATCAATCATTTTCACTTATTTAAAAATACGTTTGCATAATTGAACTATTCTTTATGGAAACTATGTTATTCCGAATATCAATGCGTAGTTGAGCAATATGAACTCCTTAATGTGAACTATTTCGGGTCCGACTGCATTCGTTTTCAAATGATATACAACATGTTATTAACACTTGTAAGCATTTTGATTTTTTAATAAATACGATATGTTTTATGAAATGCGACATCTAAAATCCACAATTGCTGCATAGTTATGACATATGCATTTGTGCAAACGTAGGTACCATTGGAAGTGAAGCTAGAACTTAAAATGTGTGCGATGAAACTAAAATATGCTTCTATTTTTCGATCAAGGATACATCAGAGAAAATGTATATGCTCAAACATTGTATTTTTCTTTTGCAGTTATTTTTTATAAATTATTTTGGTTAATGACTTACGACTGGAGATTGGTATTGTTCTGGTTTTATGAACGGGGATAACAACTCTTGTGAGCTGATATTTTCTGTATTCCACTTGTTACATCTCATTGCTAACATGAATGCATATACATATATAATGCATTTATGTATAAATATATATAAAAAAAAAGTAATGCTTTATCAATAATTAGTTTTATTGCGTGAATTTTGTAATAAAATTGTTTGAAAAAATGGGGAAAAAGATTGAAGTTGCATATTTGGAATCTTTGAGAATTCTTTATTATTCGGTAAATTTTTCATAAACTTTTATTTTGGATGCAGATAACCATTACAAAAGGTTATATCCGAAGAAAGAACAGAAAATCAAATTGTCGTATTACAGTTCTATAAACGTGTGTGTATGTAGATATAATGCAGCTACGGTAATAATTGTTCAGGAAAAAGACCATTCATACCCGACATAAGTCATAAATATTTGATCTAAGTGAGTTTAGTGACGATCGTTTTGAACCAACATAAAACAATTAACATCAACGGCGTATATCTTGTTTAAAGATATTTTTTGTTTAGACTAAAGTTCTTCAGACTATCCCCAATAAAGAATTGTATAGCCCGAACGCGCAAAAAAAAACGTTTTAGACTATTGTCCTTTGGACTACAACCCATGAATAATTTATAACCTGGATGATTGCTTTAAAGTCCAAAATACAAACATTAAATTTCTAATAAATTTGTACTTATCAATCAATAATTAATAAAGCCCACGGTTAAGCAGGGAACATGGCAGATGGTTCGCACTGACATGTTTGAATTGTTATGTTATATGTTCATGCTATTTGCTCAAAGAACAAAAGTATTCAAGACTTTATGTAGACATAACAATAAACTGCATAGTAAATTTTTCTTTCCCGCTAATTTGTTTTACAAAATACACACATTTCAACAGTTATCAAACACCATCAAGAGGCTAGAGTAGAATAGCCGCAATTGTCAGTTCTCCTAAGCACCTTTGAATGTTAAACTGTCCTAACTTAACACCTAGCTCTCGCTGTGAGACATTTTGTCGCCATGAATTACTGAGGATTAATTGTTTGAACTAGCAGCTAACAGTCGCTAAATAACATATGAGTGCTTTAGTAGATTATTGCGACGTTTTAACAGTTTCGGTTACAAGGGTTTGGAAATTAAGGCACATCAATATTGGTATTTTTTTTTAGCCAAATGGGACCATGACAAGTGCAAACGTTGATAGTCATATCTGAATTTATTTAGCCTCGATCTTGGACTATACGTTTTTGGCCCAGACCGGAGGGGGTTTAGGAGACCGCCTGGAGAGAGTCTACTCATAATGATGTCGTGAAGACAAATTTAGACTTAAAGCATTGAATCACACACGCGACACCGCCAGCAGAGGTCTATAACATAAGTTGATTTAATCAAAATGCATTGAAATTGCAGCAAGCTGAGAACCTTAAAATATCATAAACCATTCGCGTAACAAATACAGCTCACATGAATGACACTGTACGAGGTAAAATGCCATGGAGAAGACCTACAATACAACCTTGGCATGGAATGTCTACACTATAAAAACTATGTATTAAAAGGGGTTTCACTGTCATATTTCGTAACGAGTGCCAGACGCAATAGCAACCTGACATGGTATTATTAAAAGTGAAAAAAATGGCACCGCACTCTGGAGACCATGTTATATCGAACAAACGAGCTTTTTAATATGTATTATTTTAAATACTACGATTTAATTTAGTATTTTATAGTTAACAATACTTGATCTCAGAAAGAAACAATGCTTTGTGAAGAAAAGTGTGTAAGCTAAATAATTAGCGTACCTAACGCTGAGAAAACCCATAGCAAATTTATAAATACAGATCATAAAATCATACAATATACACTATTTCGTCTTTAAACTATCTATTGGTTAGGCTAATGCGCGCATTTTAGGATAAGAGTTAGTGTTTTCTCACGTTTCTTTTCAATACTTAAATACTGCATTCAAGAATGTTTTTCCCGCTTTTATAAACTGTTGATTTCATCATGTAAAAGTTAAAACCTAGTCTTATTTTGTTTTTGAAAACCTCACCAGATGGTTGATTTATGATACAACATAATACAATATGCATTCGCACAACTCAAAAGCATCGCATTCACGTGTCGGAGAGGCACTGACACGCTGAGGCGCGAACGTTTTAGAAAACATGTCAGCGCGATAAGTGTGCAATCGGCCAATGTATTATAGGTCTTTGAAAAAAAAATTATTACATGAATGAATTTAAGATCGACTGAAAATGTGATTATTTTCGTGACGTAAGCATGTTTGTACATTCAAATTAATCTTCGCGAATATGACCGTCCGGCCAGAACATCGCTTTCAGGCTACACACGCCATGTCTTGTGAAATGCTCTATATTGAGACAAAGATGATAGATTTAATTATTACAAATTGTGTATTTTTCATCATACAATAATTTGTTTATCAAAAGATTGCAACAAATAGCATCAATAGAACCTTTATTCGTTTCTAACTTCTAGAATTTCCTTGACTCTGTTTCCAGTGACATTGTATGCGGATGCGAGACATGGTTGAAGAGTACCATCACAGACGCTGAAGTATTACCTCCAAACACAGATTACGAAATCTTCCCAAAGGACCTTCCTGGTGGATACGACGGCAGCATGATCCTCATCAAAAACAACATCATAAGCGAACCCGTAGAAATAGATACAAACTGTGACATCATATTTCGAAAAATTGAGAGTATCAACAAACAAACAGTCATTGTTGGCTACAGACAAACCAACAACAATGAAAACTACACCATAGAATTGATCGATTGCATAAACCGAGTGTGCAAGATGTTCAAGGAAGCAGTCATTTGGATAACGGGCGATTTCAACCCCTCAAACATTGACTGGCAGCACAACACCATTCATGGTCACCAGTACAGACGTAAAATCAACGAATTGTACCTCAACATGGAACACGACACCGGCCTAAGCCAAATTATCGACTTTCCAACACGTGGTCAGAATATTCTCGACCTTTTCTACACCAATCGTCCATCTCTGATAAATCGCTGTACAGTCATACCTGGAATAAGCGACCACCACGCAACCTTCGTTGACACCAACATCAGTGCTCCTCGAAAGAAACCAGCCAAACGTACCATCCTCATGTGGAGCAAAGCCAATATGGAGAACATCAAGACCAAATGTTTGTCTCTCTAACAATCCATCATAGACTGTATCAGTGACACCCAAGACATCAATAGTACCTGGAAACTTTTTAGTGACGGTTGCCAGAAAATCATCCAAGACGAGGTTCCCTCACGCCAGTCTTCCCAGCGTTTCGACCAACCCTGGATCAACCGGGATATCAGAAAATCTACTCGCCTGAAAAAACGTCTATTCAGACGAGCCAAACGATCAAATGACCCCAACGACTGGGCATTATACAAGAAAGCGAAGCAAGCGTCCCAAAGACTGTGCCGATCAACACATGACGAGCACAAAGCCGACATGCTGTCTGACAACCTTAAAAACAAAAACACCTTTTGAAATTACATCAAGTCCAGAAGAAAGGACAACTATGGAGTTTCCCCCTGAAAGAAGACGGACTCAAACACAGCGATAACGCCAAGAAAGCCGACATCTTAAACAGACTGTTCTCATCTGTATTCACCAAAGAAAATACATCTCACTTCCCTACTCTACAAGACCAAAACACTCCAACATTGAAGCCAATTCTTGCTACCAAGAATGACGTTCTGAAACTCCTGTCTAACCTCAAACCGCACAAAGCAGCTGGACCCGACAAGATACCTACTAGACTACTGAAACTTGGCGCTGAAGAAATTGCCCCAGGCCTGACGTCACTCTTCCAACTCTCTATCGACAAAGGCAGCATACCTGATGATTGGAAGTCAGCTCCGATCCTTCCAACTACCACCCAATCTCCTTGACGTCTGTCACCTGTAAAATCCTTGAACACATCATCTACAGTAACATCATCTCTCACTTCAAACGCTTCAATATCTTATCAGACAGTCAACATGGCTTCAGAAAATGACGCTTATGCGAACCCCAGCTCATCCTCACAATCAATGACTTAGCTAAGGGCCTCGACAAGAACAAACAATCAGACGCAGTCCTACTCAATTTTTCCAAAGCGTTTGACAAGGTACCTCACCAACGCCTCCTTCAGAAACTCAGCAAGTACGGTGTCAGAGGGAATGTCTTAGACTGGATTGAAGACTTTCTGTCAGATCGAACTCAACAGGTTGTCCTAGAAAACTCAACATCTTCGTCAGCACCAGTCACATCCTGGGTACCCCAGGGTACAGTTTTAGGCCCCCTACTGTTCCTGGCGTACATCAACGACCTGCCTGGCAAAACTTCCTCCACACCCAGACTGTTCGCTGACGACTGCCTACTCTACCGGACTATAGATAGCCAATCAGATGTTGACATTCTCCAACAAGACCTTAACAACCTCCAGATCTGGGAAGAAGACTGGCAGATGGCCTTTAATCCGGACAAGTGCGAAGTAATCCACATCACTAGGAAGAAAAACCCAATCAAATCTACATACAGCATCCATGAAATCAACCTAGAGTCAACAAACTCTGCCAAATACCTTGGTGTAACAATCAGCCACGACCTTAACTGGGGAACCCAAATAGACAACATCACCAAGAAAGCCAACTCAACCCTCTCTTTTCTCCGTCGAAACATCAAGCCAGGATCATCAGACTCCAAATCAAAGGCCTTCACTACATACGTCCGTTCCATCNTTAACCCTTTCCCGCTCAGAAGCGAAGTGAAAATGGCTATATGCAACCAGCATGAAACCAGAACAGCCAGCGAATAACTTTCAGTTCAGGTTTTATGCTGTTTGCTCTTCAGTGTTTATAGGGTTGGAAAATTTCACACCCTATAATACTGAAGAGCAAACAGCTTCAAACCTGAACTGCGAGGTATTCGCTTTCTTAATATATTCAAGATTCAAAGGCTTCATTTCCAACTTGGAGATGAAGCCTTTAAATCTTGAATATATTAAGAAAGGCCTTTAATTTAATATGATTTTCTAAGGGACTTCAAAACGCGTCAAAATGCATATCTGAGTGGTGTGGTAAAGAGTTAATAATTTTGTAATGGACTATAAATGGGTCGTAATGTGTATCTTGAGTGGCAAAGGTTTAATCATTTTCTTAGGGACTAAAATGGGTCAAAATGCGTATCTAAGTGGGTAAAGGGTTAGACATTTTCTTAGGGACTTCAAATGGGTCGAAATGCGTATTTGAGTGGTAAAGGGTTAATAATATTCTAAGGGACTATAAATGGGTCAAAATGAGTATCTGAGCTGTTAAGGGTTAATAATTGTGTTGTGTTGTTCCAGATAAAACCATCAAGCTGTGGAAGGTTACAGAACGCGACAAACGAGCCGAGGGCTACAACCTGAAGGACAACGCTGGAATCCTGCGCGACCCTACCTCAATCACGTCCCTCAGGATCCCGCTGCTGAAGCCCATGGAGCTCCTCGTGGAGGCAAGCCCGAGACGGATATTCGCCAACGCTCACACCTATCACATCAACTCCATCTCTGTGAACAGCGATCAGGAGACGTATCTGTCTGCAGATGACCTCCGTATTAATCTATGGCATTTGGAAGTCACGAATCAAAGTTTCAGTATCCTTTTCAGTTTCATTTTAGGTATAAAGTTTTAATATACCAGTATTCTACGTGCAAAATTTGAGAGGTACAACAGTGTTTTACAGATTCTATAAAAAAAAAATTAATATGCTTTAAAGAATAACTGAACAAGAAAATCTGGAAAATGTTTTTGTCAAAATAATAAATAAAAAATTGTTTTACTTTAAAAAAATATTTTAAAAATGTTTAAAGAAGCATCTGGCCACAAGGAATCTATTGCAAACAAGTGAAATGTGAATCAGAATTACTTACAATTGTATCTCCTTAACCCTGTTTCTCAGATATTGTTGATATTAAGCCTGCCAATATGGAGGAGCTGACTGAAGTGATCACTGCTGCAGAGTTCCATCCTACAGAGTGTAACCTGTTTGTGTACAGTAGCAGTAAGGGCACTATACGACTCTGTGATATGAGAGAACGGGCGCTGTGTGACAAACATGCCAAATGTGAGTGCCCGTAATGTGGGTTTCATTGGTTCTACTTTGCTCTGTCAGGTTAGAATTAAACACATTTTGGTCATGAATCCATTTCATTATTTTCTGTTTAGCTTGGTCCGGTTTTGATTAGAAATTTTTGTCGTGTATCCATCTTCCTTTGTTCTTTTAATTTTTGTTTTTAAAGGGACTTGTTCACCGTTTATCAAAGTGAGAATTTGGTCACAGATTCAAGAAACAAATGAACATTGTACATCAGTGTGCGAAAATAACACTAATGCCGCAGACTTATACTGAAAAGACACTTTCGTTTACGAAAAATCATCGTTAGAAATTGATAAAATTCTTGTTTTTATATTGGATCTCTTTAGTTATGATGTTTATATTTATCAGTTTGAAGCATTTAATGACAAACTTCAAAACGTGCCAAAATCTGTGAACAAGTCCCTTTAAGGCAAAGGACATTTTAGTTTTCTACAAAAAGTATATTGAGATTGCTAAAGGTTAAATTTAAAATGAATGTCTAATGAATTACTTGGGGTAATATAAAAGTCTGATACTTGTACGACCAATGGATTAATTGTGGTTACATAAAATTGTTGCAAGAAATGTTTAAACTGAACTAACAACAGTTCCTAATGAACTGCTATTGTTGGCAATGAGCCAAAACCCGGATGAGTGCACTATGATAATTTTTGATATGAGTCACGCTCTGGGAAAACTTTATGCATGTGTGTAACTGTAAAGTGGTATTTTGGTTTAAGGCAGTATTTTCCAAATGAAAAATGCAGTTTAGGCAGAAAGTGTCTCTTGATTGGCCTGTGCAGACTTCACAGGCTTATCTGGGAAAACACTATGCATATCAACGACGCGTACATAAAGCCCCGTTTTCCCAGAGCAAGGCTCATATTTATGATTTTATCTTATTTGTTGTTTCTTGCAGTGTTTGAAGAGCCAGAGGATCCAACAAATAGGAGTTTCTTTTCCGAGATCATATCTAGTATATCAGATGTTAAATTTAGTCATAATGGTCGCTATATGGTCACCAGGGACTATCTGTCTGTGAAAGTCTGGGACCTTCAAATGGACTCGAAGCCAATCGAGACGTTCCAAGTTCACGAATATCTACGCAGCAAGTTGTGTTCTCTTTATGAGAATGATTGTATATTCGACAAGTTTGAATGTGCTTGGAGCGGTAGTGACAGGTAACAGTTGTACTAAAATGGTTGTCTTCGTTGACCTTTTGTATGTTTAATGAGCTTTTCATATCCATTAACCAAATATAAAAATTTAAGGAAAAAAATAGACTTTTGAATTAATAGTATACTTTGAAGATAGTGTGACGCTATTGTATCTCATAGAAATGTTCAGCATTTGTAAGGTCGGATTGAACGTTTTAAGAATAAATAAGACATTTTAGTGACTGTTCAGAAATGTGGGTTATTGCCATTTTCATAGTAAACCAGATAAATTACTATACATATGTGTGACAAATTCCAAACTTAAATTAAAATTAAGCAGGGTTGGCTTAAAACCTTGGTTTTATAGTATTGACCGGCCCGGGCGGGTAATACTGGGAAAACCCGGGTTTTACTGGGCAATACTGGGTAATAAAGATATTGCAATATTGTATAACTTATACGATAATAATGAGTTTGTACATATTAAAAGAACATATCTATTAACAATTTTTTACTATTAGTTACATTGTCAACTTCTAATTCATGCGAAAACATTTTCATAATTCCTTCTCATTTTCATTAAAATGGAAATTCTTTTTCTTTGTCTGTTTGGATGGGCATTACTTGGGTATTGAAGATATTACACAATTATACAACAGCACAACTTGCATAATGATAATAATGATTTAGTTCATTACAGAAAATAACTATTAATTTTAGCAATTATATTCTATTATTTACACTGTTAACTCTGCAAAAAAAGTGCAATTCATTTTGTGTTTGTTTTGGATGGTTTGGATGGGCTTTACTGGATAATAAAGATATTACACAATTATATAACTTATATAATTATTAGTCTCTATAAAAACATATCCATTAATTATTAATAATTAGAAACTATTTGTTACATTTTAACCAACTACATCATGTGGAAAGTTTTGAATCTTAATTATACTTTCTTATTTTTACATAAATGAAATTCAATTTAATGGTCTTTATCGAAAATACTGGGTATAACTTTGTATCTGTGTTTTATCTGATTTACATTTTATTAACTCACATTATTTTCTAAAAATATGATATGTAACAGAATGGTATTTATGAAGGAAAATGGAAATGGAAATGGGTAGAGACATGATGGATTGATTATACATGTAATATATCTTTTTGTTATTCAAATTATTTAGTTGATCTCATGTTGCATTAAGACTCATGCCCCAATTTAGTGTTTTAAATTATTGACACAGTTTTGTGTCATCATTTATGACACTCACACAGTTTGTACAACTAACAATAACACTGGGCCACTTAGATAAATATTGGACCTATTTGGGCCACATAAGGGCCAGACAAAGGCCCTCTAACTGTTTATTAGGGGCTATAAAAGATACACAGATTAGTGCCAATTAGGGCCCTCCCATAAATTGTGAAAACATGCTTTGATTGCTACAGTAAGTGACAGATTCCCAGTAAAAAACTGTGACTAGATATTGTAATTAATAAAACAACAGTCACTTTGAAGTCTGCAGTAAAATTTTATATATCAAATAATATCATACAGTGACAATATGTTACTTCTATTTCAATATTATTGCCAACAAATTCCACAGCATTTGCTAACTCTTTTTTCTTTACAATAGAGGCTAGCAGAGAAGTAAGGATGATAAAAACAATTACAACTGCATGTTTAATGAAGAAAAAATAGTATTGCCCAGTATTGCCCACTTTTAGAGTATTGCCCGGGGCGGGAAAAACGGGTTTTCCCAGGGGCGGGTTTTTTCGTGCCAACCCTGAAATTAAGGCATGTGTGTTTTTCACATATTCATTTGATGAAATTATGCCGCTCTAAGTAACTCGCAGGCTGTTCAGGATTTATGCTGTTTGCTGCTCATCAGTATCTTAAGTTGGAAATGAGGCCTTTACAATTTGAATCTCTTAAGAAAGGTCTTCACCTTTTTGTGCCCCCCTTTCGAAGAAAAGGGGGTATATAGTTTTCGCACTGTCCGTCAGGCTGTCGGTCTGTCACACTTTTCGTGTCCGCTCTCTAATTCAAATAGTTTTCATTTGATCTTTACCAAACTTGGTCAGAAGTTGTATCCAGACAATATCTAGGTCAAGTTTGAATATGGGTCATGCCGGGTCAAAAACTAGGCCATGGGGTCACTTAGTGCATTTTAAGGATTTAGCATGGTGTCCGCTCTGTAATTGAAGTAGTTTTCATCCGGTCTCCACCACATTTGGTCAGAAGTTGTGTCTAGGTCAAGTTCGAATATGGGTCATGTCAGGTCAAAAACAATGTCACGGGTTCACTTAGTGCATTTTAAGGATTTAGCAGGTGTGTCCGTCACACTCTTCGTGTCCGCTCTCTAATTCATATAGTTTTCATTCGATCTTCAACAAACTTACTCAGAAGTTGTATCTAGACAAAATCTAGGCCAAGTTCGAATATGGGTCATGCCAGATCAAAAACAAAGTCAGGGGGTCACTTAGTGCATTTTAAGGATTTAGCATGGTGTCCGCTCTCTAATTGAAGTAGTTTTCATCCGATCTTCACCAAATTTGGTCGGAAGTTTTGTCTAAATGCTATCTAATTTTAAATGTGGGTCATGCCCATGGGTCATGCCGGGTCAAACACTATGTCACAGGTTCACTTAGTGCGTTTTAAACATTAAGCATGATGACCGCCTCTCTAATGCAAGTTCTTTTCATCCGATTTTCACCAAACTTGGTCACAAGTTTTATCTTGACAATCTCTTGGCCAAGTTTGAACATGGCCATGCGGGCCAAAAACTAGGTCACTGGGTCACTTAGTGCGTTTTAAACATTCAGCATGGTGCCTGCTCTCTAATTCAAATAGTCGTTATCTTTACCAAAGTGTTCCCA